>CAXBUK010000036.1:0-60000 GCA_963978885.1 Nemotelus pantherinus | reverse complement strand
AATCTTATGGGCATGTCCACTCCATTTCTACTATCTCACTGAACCTGTACAATTAACATTTTCCCGCGGACGTTCCGTACCCGCTGAAGCACACTGCGACGTCGTCTACCGCAGCCAGGCGCAGCCAAGCTGTCAGTTGAGTTGACTTTATGGGTTTTCCATAGCAGCGATCACACCAAGTCGCAGCTATGCGCAACCAGGCGCAGCTCAGGTCGAAATGAGGTCTGTTTCCGTACTTGAATCTAATATAATATATTAAAATAGATTCGCAGCAAGTCGTTTCCGTACTTTTGCTGCAAGCCAAATGCAAGCCAAATTTTCCAGCAAAAAGAAGCCAGCTGCCAAATTCTGTTACTGCTGCAGTTTGCTGAAAGTACGGAAACAGACCTATGGATTCAACTTTTGTCGCAGCGAAGAGTTGCAATCAGCTGTAATTACTTGAGAAACGCGCGGGATTTGAAATATATGCGAAAATGTAAATAGAGTTGATTTTATATTATTAATTTTTTGAGGAATTCGAAAACGATTTGTACTAATAATAGCTTAGATAGTTAAAAGTAAAATAAAAAGATAGTTAATAGCAAATTTGAAAAATAATTAAAAGCAAATTGATTATAGTAATTTTAAATACTTGAGTAGTCTAGTTGGTAGATTACTGACTTCTTGCTTGTGGGATCCCTGATTCGAATCCAAGTTCGGACGAAAACCCACGAACCAAGCAGCTTTGAGTTCACCTAGCTCTGATTAGGTACGTGGTTAAAAATCAGGGGTAAAGTGAGTCGTCGAATTCCACACTCGTATTCACATTGATTGAAAAAATTGTAAAGAAACTCCTCACCAGCTTCAACTCCTAGACCCGTACGAGGGTTGTCGTTGGATCACTTTTAATTTAATTATGGTTTAAAGACCAGTTTTTTTCTCCTACAAGCCAGATCTAGTCAAATGTACTTACATATTTATAACGAGGGCTATTTGGCTTTCTTCTCAAAGCCCATCAGTGAAATATTATGCTAATAGTATAACAAACGTATGTTTAATTTAAATAACATTGGAAAATGTTTAAGAGCCAAGTAAGATTTCAAAGGTGACTATGGTAAAAGGCAAGTAGTAAAATAAAGTTTTAAAGCATTCGGCATAAATATAAGGTTGAGTTCACGTTAGAATTAAACTCATTTACAGTGCATAGAAAAGAACACCCTCGAATAAATCAAAAAATACATAGCATTATTTCAAAATGCAGTCAATTAAAGATGCAGTGTTGAATAACGAGGTGACAATAGAGATACTGATAGCCCAAGTGAAGGAGCGTCCGATTATTCATGAGAAAGCTACAGGCGGATACAGAGATGTCGCTGTGAAATTCAAACATCAACTGAAAATTCTTCTAATTCACTGACACTTAGTCACGTTTCAGTGTAACCAGGCGATTTCGTTGACTGCGCTTGGTCACTGATGGCTGCGCCTCGCTGCGTCGACTGTACTTCAGGCATAAGACTGCGTATGTTTTTCGCGACACTTTGACAGTCTAGTGGGACGTCTTTATTCTGCACTACCAGCCCCTGTACGCGGACGGTATAACTTTCCACTAATAGCCTCTTCAATCCGCTCGCGCACAAAGCATGTTAAAGCTGCCTTTACGCCATTTCGACCTCATTGTCAAATTAGCTAAAAAATTACTACCACCCCCTTCAATGTAAATCTTATAGCCCGTCCAGACTACGGATACTTAAGTATCCGCATACATAAGTATCGTCCACACTTTTCATTGATTTTCATGGCAAGGGTAAAATGTATCTGCAGATGTCGCTGCAGTGAGGACAATACTTATGTATCCGGATACATAAGTATCCGTAGTCTGTACGGGCTATTATGGGCATGTCCACTCAATTTCTACTACCTCACTGTGCACTACGGCCAGTGAGAAAGTAGAAATGGAGTGGACATGCCCATAAGATTTACATTGAAGGGGATGGTAGTAATTTTTTAGCAACTTATTGTCAAATCGAGTCAAATCCAAGTAGTCAGCCCCTCGACACGGACGGTATAACTTTCCACCATTAGCCCCTTCAATCCTCTCACGCACAAAGCATGTTAAAGCTGCCTTTACGCCATTTCGACCTCATTGTCAAATTGGAGGGGAACTACTTGGATTTGACTCGATTTGACAATAAGTTGCTAAAAAATTACTACCATCCCCTTCAATCAGCCCCTGGACACGGACGGTAGACCTTTCCACCATTAACCCCCTCAATCCCCTCGCGCACAAAGCATGTTACAGCTGCCTTTACGCCATTTCGCTCCCATTGTCAAATTGGAGGGGAACTACTTGGATTTGACCATAGAGGTATAAGATGTTAAGAGTGGTGGTAAAGAAGCATTCTGTCTCGAGGTCACCCATATCCACAAATTATTCCAATACAACGAAATATCTTTTGGGGTGTAGATCAGTTGCTCGTTCTGGGGGCATTAACTTGGCGCGCATATTTGAAAAAAGTTAAAATATTAAAATTCAAAGATAATTATTCGTATATTTAAAATTTGAAGGTAATCTGCACTCTACATCGTGGTCGGTCATTGTTCTTCGGTATTAATATTTGTCAATAAATTGAAATATATGACCTCTCTCTTTAAATTAATATATTTGCTTCTATAAAGTAGAACGAAACGAATCTTATTGTTGAATTGTTGAAGAACTATATATTATTATCTTGAAACATTTTCATTAACTGCATTAACGCTATTTAACCACTGTACGCAGATTAATTAGAGAATTATTTTCATTTCATTACGTTTGCTTACAATGAAAAATTTGAATGCAAATGAGATGCTAAATTTTCTACTACCTCCCTCTTCCTTTTTAACCGGGCTTGGGACCGGCTTCGGCGGAATTAAGGCACTACGCAGATTTTTTTGGGCTCTTATTATTTACATGAACTCATTCTTCTAAAATTAATCTGAATTTATGATAGTCGAAACCATGGCATTTTAATAAATTTCTTATTTTAACCTATGTTATGATAATTAGCAACACAAATTTTCCCAAAAATTAAAATTTCTTCTTTGTGAAATATACGCTACTATTAATTGTAGATTTTTTCCTGCACGAATTTTATTTAGTTCGTGCGACATTTTTTTTTTGAATTCCTCAAACTAATATCGGTTGCCCCAATGGATAGACTTCTAAGCCTACTTCATTGGCATTTCCGCCATTTTGGAATTCAAGAGAAACTGTCAGATACCCAGTGTCAGATTCGTGGCCAGAAGACGAGCACTTGAGTCCGCATCGCAAAATTGCACTAAAATTACTGGTTTCCGGCGTCGTCAAGTATCCGAATCTTTTTAATTTCGATTACAGACTTTACCATAAGGTAAATGGTGTGTACTTACCTGCAGAAAGATTACCCAGGCAGGCAGGAGCGCGTATTTTTGAACAACACTTCACTTCACATTTCGTTACCGGTGTTTAGATAGTAATTCAAGGTGTCACTGGCACTTTTAACTTTATCTTGTACTTCTTATAATTTTATACACTTCTCGACACTCGCGACGCTATATTTGTTTTGAAAACGCAGCTCGTTCTAGTTAATTTTATCTCAAAACCAAATAGCATACTTAAAAATTGTTTGGTTTGTGTGTGTGTTTGGTTCGAGATTGACGCCTGGGTACTTGACAGCAGCCTGGGTACTTGACAGCAGCCCTGAAAGCTTGACAGGTGAAGGCGAGGGGGAGAAGAAACGCTCGAGACACACACCTACAGGCGTTTACACGGGTACCGCCACTCTAAAGTCTTATACCTCTATTGATTTGACCCGATTTGACAATGAGTAGACAAAAAATTACTACCATCCCCTTCAATGTAAATCTTATGGGCATGTCTACTCCATTTCTACTATCTCACTGCCTTCAATGTAAATCTTATGGGCATGTCCACTCCATTTCTACTATCTCACTGCAAGTAGTTCCCCTCCAATTTGACAATGCGAGCGTATGAACGTATGACGGCTACAGCCCCTGGACACGGACGGTATAACTTTCCACCAATAGCCCGCGCGACCGATTGCGAATGGGCAAACCAAAGACGTATGAGATTTCTATTTTTCATTTTCTTGTGGGGGCATAGGAAAAGGCGCGGCATTTCGAAATATTTACTGTCTATTGAAAAATTCGATTGGTATATTTTAATTGCAGCAACTTATTTTAGCTTAGATTTCTATAAAGAAATACAATCGTTGCTTCAAATATTATATGGCAAAGCAAATATAGTGCAGGTAATAGTGTATCGCAGGAAAGTGGAGTCATTGTATACATATATGCAAATACTTACATATATGCAAAACAATACTATTCATATCTGCAAAACACTCAATTGTACCATACATGGAAATTTTTAAAAATAAAGTGATTATCACTTAAATTGTTAGGCATTTCACTGAAGTATATTAAATAAAGCAAATGTATTATAGTTGGAGAATTTCCTTAAGCAAATTGATATAGCAAATATAACTGAGAGCGCAAGTAATTTTTTATGGTCTGAGTTTAATGGATATTTACTTTGTAGTTATCAGGGTGAAGCGATCAGTACCGCAAATCACATTGTCTCTTATAAACGAATTAAAACACTGTACCGAACAAGAGCCTCCCTCTTTCTTTTACAACCGGACTTGGGACACGGCTTTGGCAAAATTACGGCTCTCGTCCTGTTTATATACATATATACATATATATATATATATATATATATATATATATATATATATATATATATATATATATATATATATATATATATATATATATATATATATATATATATATATATATATATATATATATATATATAGATATTATAAGACTGTTCAAAATATACTTCAGTTTAAGATAAAACAATTTATTTATTAGACAGCAGTACTTAAGTTAACAAATCAACACGTTCGCTCTCGCTCACGTCTTCTTCCGAAGTGCGTCACCTCTAGTTGCAGAACGGCGTCCTCTACATTAAGCGGTTGCCAGACTTCTTCTTCCGTTAGGTTACAGCGGTGTCAGCATACAGAGGTTGGCAGCATTGTCTCCGTTTACAGTGGCCATCTCAGATATCTTACAGCTCGGCCAACCTGAAAATCGATCGCCCACGATCGAAGGAGATGTATGTCTTCAGCAGGTTCCACATAATATGGTGTCTTTACTGTGGGCATATAGGCGACGGACGTCTGACATCTGAGCAGCGGAGATATGTGCAGCATACGTTAGAACAGCGAGGCGGCGGACATCGAGGCAGTGGACATATAAGCGACGAACGTCTGGACAGCGGGCATCCGGGCGCATATTATGATTAAAACAGCAGGGACAGCAATTTCGGCAACGGCAACAGGTTTAATGGTGACAGCAGCATTAGCTTCAGCCTCTTTCGGTTGAACTTCAGCTGGCTTCTCTACTGCAAATGGGGCGGCTTCCTTCAATTTTGTTTCCAGCAGCGGCAGCAGTTCTGATAACAGCATCAATTTCAGCGATGGCGGCATTCTCGGTAGTAGCGGCAGAGTAGAATTCGGCAGTATTGACATCAGCGACGCGGTAGTCATTGGCGGCAGGGCAGAAACTAATGGCGCATGAGCATCATGCTTCAACAGTGGCGTCTGGGTAATTTATCCGAGCATAAAAGTTGGCAGCAGGTATAATCGTTGGGCGGCAGGGCAGACCTAGAAGTTGGTTGCATACAAGTTGATCTATGGCAGCGGAGTCTTATCAACATTCGGTGGCTACATTCGGGCACCACATGGTAGTGGACTCTAGCCAATTCGTAATGGCGTCTTGGCAGCAATCGCGTATTTCACACACTAAAATTTGTTGTCAAGAGTCTTCATAGCGTCACTTTCTTCAAGATTGGGCCATTCCATTTGCACTTGGATTGACCCCACACCTGAGTTATAAGACTGTTCAAAATATACTTCAGTTTAAGATAAAACAATTTATTTATTAGACAGCAGTACTTAAGTTAACAAATCAACACGTTCGCTCTCGCTCACGTCTTCTTCCGAAGTGCGTCACCTCTAGTTGCAGAACGGCGTCCTCTACATTAAGCGGTTGCCAGACTTCTTCTTCCGTTAGGTTACAGCGGTGTCAGCATACAGAGGTTGGCAGCATTGTCTCCGTTTACAGTGGCCATCTCAGATATCTTACAATATATATATATATATATATATATATATATATATATATATATATATATATATATATATATATATATATATATACTGAAGAAAACTCAAAACTACTGTCTGCTGCACCTCGCGTAGGGTCGTTGATAGGAGAAGACTGTTGAAAGCAAACAATACACTGTTATTGGCGGACAATGTGAATATCAAAATGTATCAAAATATTACTTACTGCAGCAGGCTCAAAACTGATGTCTGCGGCGCCTGACACAGGGTCGTTGATAGGATAAGCCTGTGAAAATGAAATAAAACACTGTTATTAGCGGACAATATGAATTCAACCATACTTTGCAAATGCTAAATATATATATATATATATATATATATATATATATATATATATATATATATATATATATATATATATATATATATATATAAGTACACTGTAGAAGAAATGCAGGAAATGTTCTTTGATGAATCTCGAATTATCGTGGAGTCTGAACGAGAAAGGTTCGAAAACAAAACAAGTGTTGGAGTTGCTAATATTAGTTTGCTTTCAGGTTTGATGAAAGGTTGGAAACCACGTAGACTCGGGGGTGGTTTTGGCGGGAAAAAAGAATCTGGCCAACTACGTTTTGGCGGCACAGCCCGACCATTTCAAAAACTCCTAGATCTGACGAGTAGAAATATTCATTCAAACGAAAAGCATAAAATATATTAACGGTTTAGAATTAGTCCAGTAATTTTACTATAGAGATTTTTACTTTAATTTATTGCGTCAGCGACCTAGTATTAAATGATTCTTAACTCAACAATTGTTTCTGCTTGAGTCTTCCTCTTGTAATTGGAGCACAATGTTGATTGACCGAATAATGTCCATGGGCCAAAGGCAGGGACAAGGTCAATGTAATGTCGGAACGAATAGGAAATACGAAATAATAGTTTAAGTAGTCCTTAGTGAATGTGAAACATAAAAAATTTATCAAAAAGAATTTTAAAAAATCCACAAAATTTTTATGAATTGTTTCCTGAGCGACTCCATTTTTACACTATTTTTTGCGGCTGTTTTCATTTCCTTATATCTCACTCTTCTCAGGGATATCTCCATGATATCTCCAAATCCAGCATTTTCTCAGAACGAATTGGAATGCCATCCTGACATGAGTAATGTACTGTCACTTCCTAAGCTCATCTTCACTTTTCATGCTATAGATCATAGTGTCTTATGTATTGTAATTCGGACCAAATGTCAGGCATATTAAACATCCCTTCAGTACGCTTTCATAGAATTTAAACGATCGTCACCAGCCACGTATGCTGTTGATAAAATGCAAGTAATACTCTGTGGTGAATCCTCGTGGTGCTCGATCACGAAATCGGAAACATTAGGGACGCTTGTATCGATATAACAACTTGATTTCAGGTAAGTGCCGAGTTGGTAGCTATGTCGACTCGAAGGATACTTCGGCGAAACTGCGCTTTGGCGGCAGAACACGGACATTCCAAAAAAAAAAGCTTTGACCGAACACTCCTATGTGCCCCAATCACAGACATAAAATAAATTAATAATTTATTTTTCAATTTGGAAACAATGGATCAAAAATACAAAAACTTTAACATATTTTAATTATATCTTGCTTCTGTACAGCTATCCCGATTTTAATTAAATTTTTATTTATTGTTCTACTAAATCAATTGAGAGTCGAAATTATTGCAGAACCGCAGCATTGGCAACAACACTTGGATTGTTCACTACCTCACCCAGGCTATCTAAAACTTCCTTGCGATAATCGTCGAAATCGCCATCGATCTGAATATCAAAATAAATTTCGTCAGTTTCACTTAAAGTTTTGATGGCGGTTTTCCTTACCTCGTTAATAGTTTGGTCTTCGATTACGTATAGCGAACAGTTTGTTTCGCGAATCAATCGTTCATCGTGAGAAACGATCACTACACCGCCTTCGTATTCGTTTATAGCTTCTTCTAAGGCGTCAATTGATTCAATATCTAAATTATTTGTAGGTTCGTCCTGGGAAGGAACATAATGTCAGAAGAAAAGTTTTTTCAAAGTTTTTTCAAATTTTTTTTCTGGTAAGCCGGATTGCTTACCAGAATTAACACATCTGGTCCACTCAGACACAGCTCGGCCAGCGCTACTCTTGCTTTTTGTCCACCAGAAAAATCCTTCATTTTGATTATATGAGCATGACTGGCCAGACCGAACGATCCAAGAGCCTTCCGTGCCTTCTCGTGCTGCAAATCGAATAGCCGCTGCAGGTACTCGGCAGGAGTCTCTTCCGCAGTCAAATGCTCACCGGAATGCTGATCGAAACGTCCAATTCTCAAACGATGATTTTTCCTAACTTCACCTTTAACCGGCTCCAAATCTCCAACAAGTAGCTTCAAAAACGTTGATTTCCCAACACCGTTGGGACCAACAATAGCCACGCGACTGCTCAAGTCGATACCAAATTCGCAATTGATGAATAGAGACGGTTGACCCGGAAAATTGAAGTTAACACCTGTAAAGTAGTGTTTGTGGGAGGGTTTAATTTTGTGTCTGCTGTAGATGCCTTACCGTGTAAGCCCAAGATCGGAGGTTGCAATTGCGATGGTTCTGGAAACCGGAATTTCACGATGTATTCCTTTGGTCGAGCCAGTAGCTCTGTTGGACCTTCATCCTCTTCATTCTTCGTTGCCTTACCCTTGTTTTTCTCCTGTTTTCGCATAATAGTTTCCTTTTGTTTCTTTTCCTAAAATAGGAGTAAGTGATTGCAAGTTATCATATAAACATCCCTTTAAAGTAGATTTCATATATTCGGGACGAAAAACACTGTTACTTGGAAGCGTCCACTTACCGCCGCTTTTTTCGATTGCCCATGAGCCTTCAATTCTTTCAGTCTCTTCTCTTGTTTTTCATACTCCTTAATCATTTCTTTCCGTTTTTGTACATACATTTTTTTAAACATGGAGTAGTTTCCTTTGTAGTAGTATAATTTCTTGGTATCTAAATGAATGATTTCGTTACAAACATTATCCAAGAAACTTTGATCGTGAGAAACGATGAGTAAAGTTTTTTTCCAGCCTTGCAAGTAGGTAAATTGGTATAAACAATTAGTTTAATGATTTTCTTCTTCTGCAAAAACATACTTATCAAGCCAAATTACAGCGTTCAAATCCAAGTGATTAGCAGGTTCATCCAGCATGAGCAAAGTGGGTTCCATGTACAATGCACGAGCTAGCGACACACGCATCCTGACACAGGGTCGTTGATAGGATAAGCCTGTGAAAATGAAATAAAACACTGTTATTTGCGGACAATTTGAATTCAACCATACTTTGCAAATGCTAAATATATATATATATATATATATATACATATATATATATTTATATATATATATATATATATATATATATATATATATATATATATATATATATATATATATATATATATATATATATATATATATATATATATATATATATATATATGTATATATATATATATATATATATATATATATATGTATATATATATATATATATATATATATATATATATATATATACATATATATATATATACACATATAAATATATATATATACGAATTGAAATGATTTAAATTTTACTTACTGAAGAAAACTCAAAACTAATGTCTGCTGCACCTCGCGTAGGGTCGTTGATAGGAGAAGCCTGTTGAAATTAAACAATACACTGTTATTGGCGGACAAAGTGAATTCGAGCATACTTTGCAAATGCTTGAGTTTAGCTTGAAAAACTCAATTTCAATAGCTTGTATAAGTTTGCACTTATTGGATTAATGATTAGATTAACTTGCTTGGATTGTTCTACCTTTTAAAACAAAGTATTTTACGTGAAAGTCCAATGTTTGTAGGCAAAGATAAGTAAGTTCTTGAAATCGTTCAAAAAAATGAAATATGGATGTATGTCGAGGAATTGAAATATATGTTGCTTCTAAATGAATAATTTTGTCTTTCAAATGAAAGATTTTGCGGCACTAATTGATGCATTTGGAATTTATGAAGTACAAACATTATGAATGAAAATACAAAACCCGCACGAATGTATACACCATGTGACTGGTCAGTAATTTTCACTGAATCAATCATATAGAAGAATATGATATATATATAAGAGCTTGATTGGCAATCGCTTTTTGGGGTTTTATCAGACCACTTGTGTTTCAAATGATTTACCCTCGTACGTCGATATTGGACCAAAGCAATGGGAAGTCAAGCAGGACGAATTTGTATTCGGCCAGCAAAGAGTCGTATAGATGAATATCATATTCGGCTATACAATTAGTATGCGGATTTGTATTCGGCTGCTAGCGTGCCGATAAAAGAATCTGAATATATATCCAAACAAAAATAATAAATATATATCCAAACAAAAACTTACCGAACTATCCATACGAGCACTCGTTACCTCAGTAGCTGAGTTTCTTTTGGTTTCAATGTTCTGAAAGTGGCAATTTTATAAATTAAATTTAAGCTCAAGGAAAACGTTATAATTACTTACGCGTGAATTCCCTTCAACCGCGATAGGAACTGCATTAGCAGTGAGAGTTGTCCGGTTACCTAGTCGAATGAAGCACTCGGTTTTAAAATGCTCCGAACAAATCACAGTTTTTTTACTTAGATGCAGTTCCGGCAAACCCAAGGCGCTTTTCCACACACATTGCTGGAGCTCGTTTTTCGGAAATCTAAAAGATATTGACGGCAAAGTTCGTTTTATATCATCTTGCCCCAAAGTTCTCAACATTTGCAACGCCTTTGATACGAAAGAGCACAAAGTGTCATGGCGACCACCAAATTGTTGACAAATTTAGAAATATTGAAAAATTATTACTTTTAACAAGAGAAGACGATACCAATGATTGATTTTAAGCTTAAACCTTATATTGATCACTTAATTGTGAAAAGAAATCCCGGAAAGCTTGCACTGCCTTCGATTTTCGCAACTTGGCACCACGCACTTCATTTTCAATTTCTGCCTTTTTCTCTGTCTGTCACTGCAAAAAAATACACAAATATACGATCACTATTCACATCTTCACATATCTCACACATTTTTACCTTGAATCCTTAATTCGGAAATTCACAAAGGTCACTTTTATTTTGGCGCGCACAAAATTACTGCACAACTCACGTGTTTCACTGTACTTGTCAGATTGACAATGAGGTCGAAATGGCGGAAAATTGAGGGGAAATGCTTGGATTTGACAATGAGTAGCGAAAAAATTACTACCATCCCCTTCAATGTAAATCTTATGGGCATGTCCACTCCATTTCTACTATCTCACTGGACGGCTACAGCTTTGCTACATCAAAGAGTTTTTTCGAGGGATTGGAGCGAGCCTACCATTTAGGTAAAATAATAGAGTGCCCCAGAGTGAAATCTTTGCTTTGCAATACCTCCTAAAAGTACGGGCCGTCCGGCTACGGAATGCCTTCTAGATGTACGGGCCGTAATGCAGAATGATGACGTCAAAGCATCGGGACAAATGTCGCTAAAAACACACGTAGTCTTATGGGACGTTCGCGGGAAAATGTTGATTGTACGGGTTGTGTTAAAGTGAGTGAAATGAAAACTAAAGTGGTATATGCGGAACAGTGCTAGTGAACAGCTTAAACACAAATTAATGCGGTGCGTGCGGTATAATGTGGAAAATTCGCTACGAAATGTTTATCGGTTGGTGTTAGGTTATGTGATGGTTTGTGTCGATTTACTGTCGCGATACAATAAATTGGTACAAAGTGTACGTTATGACTAAATATTATTATTATAACGCGTCCACGCACAAAACACTAACGTTTTATTCATATTTTAACCAAAAAACAGCAGGTGAAATCTCCGTGTACATCGGCACTGCCTCATGGAAATGTCAAATTTCCTTAACTCATTACGTCGTGGCGAGAACGATTACGTAGCTTCTAGAAGGCATTGGGCTACGTAATCGTTTTAGCTATGACGTCAATTTGGGCAGGTATTTTGACATTTCCATCTGGCAGTGCCGATATACTCCGAGATATTACGTGCGGATTTTTAGCTATAATATGAATAAAACGTTAGTTTTTTGTGCGTGGACGCGTTATTATAATAATATTTAGCCATAACTTGCATTTTGTATCAATTAATTGTATCGACAGTAAATTGACACGAAACGTCACATAACCTTACACCAGCTGATAAACATTTCGTAGCGAAGTTTCCCAATAATACCGCACGCACTGCATTAATTTTTATTTTAGCTGTTCACTAGCACTGTTCACTAGCACTGTTCCGCACATCTCACTTTATTTTCATTTCACTCACTTTAACACAACCTGTACAGCCCCTGGACACGGACGGTATAACTTTCAACCATTAGCCCCTTCAATCCTCTCGCGCACAAAGCATGTTAAAGCTGCCTTTACGCCATTTCGCTCTCATTGTCAAATTGGAAGTGAACTACTTGGATTTGACCCGATTTAACAATGAGCAGACAAAAAATTACTACCATCCCCTTCAAAGTAAATCTTATGGGCATGTCCACTCCATTTCTACTATCTCACTGAACCTGTACAATTAACATTTTCCCGCGGACGTTCCGTAACCGCTGAAGCACACTGCGACGTCGTCTACCGCAGCCAGGCGCAGCCAAGCTGTCAGTTGAGTTGACTTTATGGGTTTTCCATAGCAGCGATCACACCAAGTCGCAGCTATGCGTAGCCAGGCGCAGCTCAGGTCGAAATGAGGTCTGTTTCCGTACTTGAATCTAATATAATATATTAAAATAGATTCGCAGCAAGTCGTTTCCGTACTTTTGCTGCAAGCCAAATGCAAGCCAAATTTTCCAGCAAAAAGAAGCCAGCTGCCAAATTCTGTTACTGCTGCAGTTTGCTGAAAGTACGGAAACAGACCTATGGATTCAACTTTTGTCGCAGCGAAGAGTTGCAATCAGCTGTAATTACTTGAGAAACGCGCGGGATTTGAAATGTATGCGAAAATGTAAATAGAGTTGATTTTATATTATTAATTTTTTGAGGAATTCGAAAACGATTTTTACTAATAATAGCTTAGATAGTTAAAAGTAAAATAAAAAGATAGTTAATAGCAAATTTGAAAAATAATTAACAGCAAATTGATTATAGTAATTTTAAATACTTGAGTAGTCTAGTTGGTAGATTACTGACTTCTTGCTTGTGGGATCCCTGATTCGAATCCAAGTTCGGACGAAAGCCCGCAAACCAAGCAGCTTTGAGTTCACCTAGCTCTGATTAGGTACGTGGTTAAAAATCAGGGGTAAAGTGAGTCGTCGAATTCCACACTCGTATTCACATTGATTGAAAAAATTGTAAAGAAGCTCCTCACCAGCCTCAACTCCTAGACCCGTACGAGGGTTGTCGTTGGATCACTTTTAATTTAATTATGGTTTAAAGACCAGTTTTTTTCTCCTACAAGCCAGATCTAGTCAAATGTACTTACATATTTATAACGAGGGCTATTTGGCTTTCTTCTCAAAGCCCATCAGTGAAATATTATGCTAATAGTATAACAAACGTATGTTTAATTTAAATAACATTGGAAAATGTTTAAGAGCCAAGTAAGATTTCAAAGGTGACTATGGTAAAAGGCAAGTAGTAAAATAAAGTTTTAAAGCATTCGGCATAAATATAAGGTTGAGTTCACGTTAGAATTAAACTCATTTACAGTGCATAGAAAAGAACACCCTCGAATAAATCAAAAAATACATAGCATTATTTCAAAATGCAGTCAATTAAAGATGCAGTGTTGAATAACGAGGTGACAATAGAGATACTGATAGCCCAAGTGAAGGAGCGTCCGATTATTCATGAGAAAGCTACAGGCGGATACAGAGATGTCGCTGTGAAATTCAAACATCAACTGAAAATTCTTCTAATTCACTGACACTTAGTCACGTTTCAGTGTAACCAGGCGATTTCGTTGGCTGCGCTTGGTCACTGATGGCTGCGCCTCGCTGCGTCGACTGTACTTCAAGCATAAGACTGCGTATGTTATTCGCGACACTTTGACAGTCTAGTGGGACGTCATTATTCTGCACTACCAGCCCCTGTACGCGGACGGTATAACTTTCCACTAATAGCCTCTTCAATCCGCTCGCGCACAAAGCATGTTAAAGCTGCCTTTACGCCATTTCGACCTCATTGTCAAATTAGCTAAAAAATTACTACCACCCCCTTCAATGTAAATCTTATAGCCCATCCAGACTACGGATACTTAAGTATCCGCATACATAAGTATCGTCCACACTTTTCATTGATTTTCATGGCAAGGGTAAAATGTATCTGCAGATGTCGCTGCAGTGAGGACAATACTTATGTATCCGGATACATAAGTATCCGTAGTCTGTACGGGCTATTATGGGCATGTCCACTCAATTTCTACTACCTCACTGTGCACTACGGCCAGTGAGAAAGTAGAAATGGAGTGGACATGCCCATAAGATTTACATTGAAGGGGATGGTAGTAATTTTTTAGCAACTTATTGTCAAATCGAGTCAAATCCAAGTAGTCAGCCCCTCGACACGGACGGTATAACTTTCCACCATTAGCCCCTTCAATCCTCTCACGCACAAAGCATGTAAAAGCTGCCTTTACGCCATTTCGACCTCATTGTCAAATTGGAGGGGAACTACTTGGATTTGACTCGATTTGACAATAAGTTGCTAAAAAATTACTACCATCCCCTTCAATCAGCCCCTGGACACGGACGGTAGACCTTTCCACCTTTAACCCCCTCAATCCCCTCGCGCACAAAGCATGTTAAAGCTGCCTTTACGCCATTTCGCTCCCATTGTCAAATTGGAGGGGAACTACTTGGATTTGACCCGATTTGACAATGAGTAGACAAAAAATTACTACCATCCCCTTCAATGTAAATCTTATGGGCATGTCTACTCCATTTCTACTATCTCACTGCCTTCAATGTAAATCTTATGGGCATGTCCACTCCATTTCTACTATCTCACTGCAAGTAGTTCCCCTCCAATTTGACAATGCGAGCGTATGAACGTATGACGGCTACAGCTTTGCTACATCAAAGAGTTTTTTCGAGGGATTGGAGCGAGCCTACCATTTAGGTAAAATAATAGAGTGCCCCAGACTGAAATCTTTGCTTTGCAATACCTCCTAAAAGTACGGGCCGTAATGCAGAATGATGACGTCAAAGCATCGGGACAAATGTCGCTAAAAACACACGTAGTCTTATGGGACGTTCGCGAGAAAATGTTGATTGTACGGGTTGTGTTAAAGTGAGTGAAATGAAAACTAAAGTGGTATATGCGGAACAGTGCTAGTGAACAGCTTAAACACAAATTAATGCGGTGCGTGCGGTATAATGTGGAAAATTCGCTACGAAATGTTTATCGGTTGGTGTTAGGTTATGTGATGGTTTGTGTCGATTTACTGTCGCGATACAATAAATTGGTACAAAGTGTACGTTATGACTAAATATTATTATTATAACGCGTCCACGCACAAACACTAACGTTTTATTCATATTTTAACCAAAAAACAGCAGGTGAAATCTCCGTGTACATCGGCACTGCCTCATGGAAATGTCAAATTTCCTTAACTCATTACGTCGTGGCGAGAACGATTACGTAGCTTCTAGAAGGCATTGGGCTACGTAATCGTTTTAGCTATGACGTCAATTTGGGCAGGCATTTTGACATTTCCATCTGGCAGTGCCGATATACTCCTAGATATTACGTGCGGATTTTTAGCTATAATATGAATAAAACGTTAGTTTTTTGTGCGTGGACGCGTTATTATAATAATATTTAGCCATAACTTGCATTTTGTATCAATTAATTGTATCGACAGTAAATTGACACGAAACGTCACATAACCTTACACCAGCTGATAAACATTTCGTAGCGAAGTTTCCCAATAATACCGCACGCACTGCATTAATTTTTATTTAAGCTGTTCACTAGCACTGTTCCGCACATCTCACTTTATTTTCATTTCACTCACTTTAACACAACCTGTACAGCCCCTGGACACGGACGGTATAACTTTCAACCATTAGCCCCTTCAATCCTCTCGCGCACATAGCATGTTAAAGCTGCCTTTACGCCATTTCGCTCTCATTGTCAAATTGGAGGTGAACTACTTGGATTTGACCCGATTTAACAATGAGCAGACAAAAAATTACTACCATCCCCTTCAATGTAAATCTTATGGGCATGTCCACTCCATTTCTACTATCTCACTGAACCTGTACAATTAACATTTTCCCGCGGACGTTCCGTAACCGCTGAAGCACACTGCGACGTCGTCTACCGCAGCCAGGCGCAGCCAAGCTGTCAGTTGAGTTGACTTTATGGGTTTTCCATAGCAGCGATCACACCAAGTCGCAGCTATGCGCAGCCAGGCGTAGCTCAGGTCGAAATGAGGTCTGTTTCCGTACTTGAATCTAATATAATATATTAAAATAGATTCGCAGCAAGTCGTTTCCGTACTTTTGCTGCAAGCCAAATGCAAGCCAAATTTTCCAGCAAAAAGAAGCCAGCTGCCAAATTCTGTTACTGCTGCAGTTTGCTGAAAGTACGGAAACAGACCTATGGATTCAACTTTTGTCGCAGCGAAGAGTTGCAATCAGCTGTAATTACTTGAGAAACGCGCGGGATTTGAAATGTATGCGAAAATGTAAATAGAGTTGATTTTATATTATTAAATTTTTGAGGAATTCGAAAACGAATTTTTACTAATAATAGCTAAGATAGTTAAAAGTAAAATAAAAAGATAGTTAATAGCAAATTTGAAAAATAATTAACAGCAAATTGATTATAGTAATTTTAAATACTTGAGTAGTCTAGTTGGTAGATTACTGACTTCTTGCTTGTGGGATCCCTGATTCGAATCCAAGTTCGGACGAAAGCCCGCGAACCAAGCAGCTTTGAGTTCACCTAGCTCTGATTAGGTACGTGGTTAAAAATCAGAGGTAAAGTGAGTCGTCGAATTCCACACTCGTATTCACATTGATTGAAAAAATTGTAAAGAAGCTCCTCACCAGCTTCAACTCCTAGACCCGTACGAGGGTTGTCGTTGGATCACTTTTAATTTAATTATGGTTTAAAGACCAGTTTTTTTCTCCTACAAGCCAGATCTAGTCAAATGTACTTACATATTTATAACGAGGGCTATTTGGCTTTCTTCTCAAAGCCCATCAGTGAAATATTATGCTAATAGTATAACAAACGTATGTTTAATTTAAATAACATTGGAAAATGTTTAAGAGCCAAGTAAGATTTCAAAGGTGACTATGGTAAAAGGCAAGTAGTAAAATAAAGTTTTAAAGCATTCGGCATAAATATAAGGTTGAGTTCACGTAAGAATTAAACTCATTTACAGTGCATAGAAAAGAACACCCTCGAATAAATCAAAAAATACATAGCATTATTTCAAAATGCAGTCAATTAAAGATGCAGTGTTGAATAACGAGGTGACAATAGAGATACTGATAGCCCAAGTGAAGGAGCGTCCGATTATTCATGAGAAAACTACAGGCGGATACAGAGATGTCGCTGTGAAATTCAAACATCAACTGAAAATTCTTCTAATTCACTGACACTTAGTCACGTTTCAGTGTAACCAGGCGATTTCGTTGGCTGCGCTTGGTCACTGATGGCTGCGCCTCGCTGCGTCGACTGTACTTCAGGCATAAGACTGCGTATGTTTTTCGCGACACTTTGACAGTCTAGTGGGACGTCATTATTCTGCACTACCAGCCCCTGTACGCGGACGGTATAACTTTCCACTAATAGCCTCTTCAATCCGCTCGCGCACAAAGCATGTTAAAGCTGCCTTTACGCCATTTCGACCTCATTGTCAAATTAGCTAAAAAATTACTACCACCCCCTTCAATGTAAATCTTATAGCCCGTCCAGACTACGGATACTTAAGTATCCGCATACATAAGTATCGTCCACACTTTTCATTGATTTTCATGGCAAGGGTAAAATGTATCTGCAGATGTCGCTGCAGTGAGGACAATACTTATGTATCCGGATACATAAGTATCCGTAGTCTGTACGGGCTATTATGGGCATGTCCACTCAATTTCTACTACCTCACTGTGCACTACGGCCAGTGAGAAAGTAGAAATGGAGTGGACATGCCCATAAGATTTACATTGAAGGGGATGGTAGTAATTTTTTAGCAACTTATTGTCAAATCGAGTCAAATCCAAGTAGTCAGCCCCTCGACACGGACGGTATAACTTTCCACCATTAGCCCCTTCAATCCTCTCACGCAAAAAGCATGTAAAAGCTGCCTTTACGCCATTTCGACCTCATTGTCAAATTGGAGGGGAACTACTTGTATTTGACAATAAGTTGCTAAAAAATTACTACCATCCCCTTCAATCAGCCCCTGGACACGGACGGTAGACCTTTCCACCATTAACCCCCTCAATCCCCTCGCGCACAAAGCATGTTAAAGCTGCCTTTACGCCATTTCGCTCCCATTGTCAAATTGGAGGGGAACTACTTTGATTTGACCCGATTTGACAATGAGTAGACAAAAAATTACTACCATCCCCTTCAATGTAAATCTTATGGGCATGTCCACTCCATTTCTACTATCTCACTGAACCTGTACAATTAACATTTTCCCGCGGACGTTCCGTAACCGCTGAAGCACACTGCGTTTAGCGAATCCAATCCCGGGATCCCGGATCCCGGGATCCCGGCCAATTTCTGGTCCCGAAAATCCCGGGATTGTTGACTTCGAATCCCGGGATTTTCGGGATCAGAAATTGGCTGGGATTTCGGGGCCGGGAGTCAAGCATTATCGGCAATCAAGTTACAAAAGTGCAAATAGAATCCATAGTTATGAGAAAACAATTAGCTCACATCAAAATGAGTAAAGAATAGAGCAAAACAAACCGATGTAACAGCTTACAAGAGAATACAAAGGGGTTTATAAATAAATAAGTATGGACTGTTTCGCATTTAGTGAATTCGTTACATCGAATGATTTGAGGAAATTAATAGTAGCGAATGCATACACAGATTTACCAAAACCCTTAACAACAATCAAAAAAAGGTTGTTAGCTATGCAAGCAGGATAAAGAAAATAATAAAAAATAAGATATAACAGGCTAGTATCTCAGGTGAACGGTTCAGTTTGATGTTTGATGAATGGACCTTGACTGCAAATAGGCGCTATATAAATATAAACATCTACTTAGTAAATTCTTTCTGGAGCTTGGTGCGAGTAAGAATATCAATGACAGCTGGAAACTACCTAGATATGAGTTTAATGTTTCTCTAGGAAAAGACATTGTTACCATCGTAACTGATGGGTCAAATGAAATGCGAAAAGTAGGCAGACTAGTTAATACAGAGCAACATATTTGTTTGGCGAATAGCATCCTTTTGGCAGTTTGCGATGTTCTCTATAATAGGAGGTCCATTCTAGATCAAAGAGCTGATGGAGCAGCTGATAATCTGGACGAAGACCACGAAGATTTGGATGGTCCTGAATCAGCTGACTGTGTTGAAACCTGTCGCCTGCAAGGCCCGCTAGATCAGACGAAGGACATCAGCGCATAAGGAAAGTTCGTTAGGTAGTTTTATATTTTAAAAAAGCTCCAACGAAAAATAATAACGATCTTTAAAACTATGTCGGATCCGAGCAAGGCATTTAACTGTCTCCTTTAAATGGATTGTAAAACAAGATGAAATAGTCTCTTGACAATGCTCGAATAGTTTCCCATTTTGAAAAATAGTATATATTAATAGGCCTGCAATATTCAGAGCAATTAGAAACAACAGAGTTTGATTCGATTCAGAAAATTATTGAAGTTTTACTCCCTGTAAAATTGGCTGTGGCGGCCTTTAGTCGCAGACTTGCAAATTTATGCACTGTTAATACTTCATCAAGATTTGTATTTAGGCTGTTAGGAGAAAAACGGTCTATTCTTCTGAATGCTATGAAAATTGCAATATTGGGCCGAATAAAAGAGCGTCAGTGTACCGAGCTATCTGGTATGCTAAGCTATCTCCAGAATCCACATTGTACCAGCGAAAATTTACCAATTGAAATAAAATCTCTATTTTTGAAACCAAGCAACGCAAATATTTAAAAAAAATACTTCAATGATCTAGATGTTGAACTTTATGCTTGGTAGCCAAAGAAATGAAGAGAACCCAGTAGATACCCATATTGATCAGAACAAGGTAGTCATCAATTAACGCTACAAGAAGAGCTGCAAAAGTATGAAAATAATCAATCATGAAATGCCGCAAGAAACTAATCTAATTAATACCATTGCAAAAGAAATGAATCTTTCGAAAGTGGTAGCACTTACATAGTTTGGAGCAGGCGTACCAATATTTCTCGACCGTTTCCGCGTCGTCCGAAATCGGGAACAAATTTAGAAGCAGGCTTGGAGACGATACCTTAGATGCTTTGCTATTGCTTCAATGTTACTTCCGAAAAACCTAATGAGGTTTTGCCGAAATTTTTATGTTACTTTATTATGTATCTCAATTCTAAGAGTTGTGTTTTGTTGTTGTGGTTTTTGGTCGTGATTTTTTGTTGTAATTTGTAATAGATGTAATTCTTAATATCTGTCTTCATACTGTCAACGTTTTGGATAATTAAAATTATTGTTTTTATTTGCATCAATAATATAATTTAGTAATAATGCAATTTTTTATACAGTGTTTAGCTCACTTATTGTTGTAGTTTTGAAATGATGGCAAATTATATAATCTGTTTACTAGAAACTTGACTTATTTTGTTGTGTTGTATTTTGAATTTCAAATCCCGGGATCCCGGGATCCCGGGATTTGAGATTTTTTAATCCCGTAATCCCGGGATTGAAAATATGGTTCGGGATTGGAATCCCTAACTGCGACGTCGTCTACCGCAGCCAGGCACAGCCAAGCTGTCAGTTGAGTTGACTTTATGGGTTTTCCATAGCAGCGATCACACCAAGTCGCAGCTATGCGCAGCCAGGCGCAGCTCAGGTCGAAATGAGGTCTGTTTCCGTACTTGAATCTAATATAATATATTAAAATAGATTCGCAGCAAGTCGTTTCCGTACTTTTGCTGCAAGCCAAATGCAAGCCAAATTTTCCAGCAAAAAGAAGCCAGCTGCCAAATTCTGTTACTGCTGCAGTTTGCTGAAAGTACGGAAACAGACCTATGGATTCAACTTTTGTCGCAGCGAAGAGTTGCAATCAGCTGTAATTACTTGAGAAACGCGCGGGATTTGAAATGTATGCGAAAATGTAAATAGAGTTGATTTTATATTATTAATTTTTTGAGGAATTCGAAAACGATTTTTACTAATAATAGCTTAGATAGTTAAAAGTAAAATAAAAAGATAGTTAATAGCAAATTTGAAAAATAATTAAAAGCAAATTGATTATAGTAATTTTAAATACTTGAGTAGTCTAGTTGGTAGATTACTGACTTCTTGCTTGTGGGATCCCTGATTCGAATCCAAGTTCGGACGAAAGCCCGCGAACCAAGCAGCTTTGGGTTCACCTAGCTCTGATTAGGTACGTGGTTAAAAATCAGGGGTAAAGTGAGTCGTCGAATTCCACACTCGTATTCACATTGATTGAAAAAATTGTAAAGAAGCTCCTCACCAGCTTCAACTCCTAGACCCGTACGAGGGTTGTCGTTGGATCACTTTTAATTTAATTATGGTTTAAAGACCAGTTTTTTTTCTCCTACAAGCCAGATCTAGTCAAATGTACTTACATATTTATAACGAGGGCTATTTGGCTTTCTTCTCAAAGCCCATCAGTGAAATATTATGCTAATAGTATAACAAACGTATGTTTAATTTAAATAACATTGGAAAATGTTTAAGAGCCAAGTAAGATTTCAAAGGTGACTATGGTAAAAGGCAAGTAGTAAAATAAAGTTTTAAAGCATTCGGCATAAATATAAGGTTGAGTTCACGTAAGAATTAAACTCATTTACAGTGCATAGAAAAGAACACCCTCGAATAAATCAAAAAATACATAGCATTATTTCAAAATGCAGTCAATTAAAGATGCAGTGTTGAATAACGAGGTGACAATAGAGATACTGATAGCCCAAGTGAAGGAGCGTCCGATTATTCATGAGAAAACTACAGGCGGATACAGAGATGTCGCTGTGAAATTCAAACATCAACTGAAAATTCTTCTAATTCACTGACACTTAGTCACGTTTCAGTGTAACCAGGCGATTTCGTTGGCTGCGCTTGGTCACTGATGGCTGCGCCTCGCTGCGTCGACTGTACTTCAGGCATAAGACTGCGTATGTTTTTCGCGACACTTTGACAGTCTAGTGGGACGTCATTATTCTGCACTACCAGCCCCTGTACGCGGACGGTATAACTTTCCACTAATAGCCTCTTCAATCCGCTCGCGCACAAAGCATGTTAAAGCTGCCTTTACGCCATTTCGACCTCATTGTCAAATTAGCTAAAAAATTACTACCACCCCCTTCAATGTAAATCTTATAGCCCGTCCAGACTACGGATACTTAAGTATCCGCATACATAAGTATCGTCCACACTTTTCATTGATTTTCATGGCAAGGGTAAAATGTATCTGCAGATGTCGCTGCAGTGAGGACAATACTTATGTATCCGGATACATAAGTATCCGTAGTCTGTACGGGCTATTATGGGCATGTCCACTCAATTTCTACTACCTCACTGTGCACTACGGCCAGTGAGAAAGTAGAAATGGAGTGGACATGCCCATAAGATTTACATTGAAGGGGATGGTAGTAATTTTTTAGCAACTTATTGTCAAATCGAGTCAAATCCAAGTAGTCAGCCCCTCGACACGGACGGTATAACTTTCCACCATTAGCCCCTTCAATCCTCTCACGCACAAAGCATGTTAAAGCTGCCTTTACGCCATTTCGACCTCATTGTCAAATTGGAGGGGAACTACTTGGATTTGACAATAAGTTGCTAAAAAATTACTACCATCCCCTTCAATCAGCCCCTGGACACGGACGGTAGACCTTTCCACCATTAACCCCCTCAATCCCCTCGCGCACAAAGCATGTTAAAGCTGCCTTTACGCCATTTCGCTCCCATTGTCAAATTGGAGGGGAACTACTTTGATTTGACCCGATTTGACAATGAGTAGACAAAAAATTACTACCATCCCCTTCAATGTAAATCTTATGGGCATGTCCACTCCATTTCTACTATCTCACTGAACCTGTACAATTAACATTTTCCCGCGGACGTTCCGTAACCGCTGAAGCACACTGCGTTTAGCGAATCCAATCCCGGGATCCCGGATCCCGGGATCCGGGCCAATTTCTGGTCCCGAAAATCCCGGGATTGTTGACTTCGAATCCCGGGATTTTCGGGATCAGAAATTGGCTGGGATTTCGGGGCCGGGAGTCAAGCATTATCGGCAATCAAGTTACAAAAGTGCAAATAGAATCCATAGTTATGAGAAAACAATTAGCTCACATCAAAATGAGTAAAGAATAGAGCAAAACAAACCGATGTAACAGCTTACAAGAGAATACAAAGGGGTTTATAAATAAATAAGTATGGACTGTTTCGCATTTAGTGAATTCGTTACATCGAATGATTTGAGGAAATTAATAGTAGCGAATGCATACACAGATTTACCAAAACCCTTAACAACAATCAAAAAAAGGTTGTTAGCTATGCAAGCAGGATAAAGAAAATAATAAAAAATAAGATATAACAGGCTAGTATCTCAGGTGAACGGTTCAGTTTGATGTTTGATGAATGGACCTTGACTGCAAATAGGCGCTATATAAATATAAACATCTACTTAGTAAATTCTTTCTGGAGCTTGGTGCGAGTAAGAATATCAATGACAGCTGGAAACTACCTAGATATGAGTTTAATGTTTCTCTAGGAAAAGACATTGTTACCATCGTAACTGATGGGTCAAATGAAATGCGAAAAGTAGGCAGACTAGTTAATACAGAGCAACATATTTGTTTGGCGAATAGCATCCTTTTGGCAGTTTGCGATGTTCTCTATAATAGGAGGTCCATTCTAGATCAAAGAGCTGATGAAGCAGCTGATAATCTGGACGAAGACCACGAAGATTTGGATGGTCCTGAATCAGCTGACTGTGTTGAAACCTGTCGCCTGCAAGGCCCGCTAGATCAGACGAAGGACATCAGCGCATAAGGAAAGTTCGTTAGGTAGTTTTATATTTTAAAAAAGCTCCAACGAAAAATAATAACGATCTTTAAAACTATGTCGGATCCGAGCAAGGCATTTAACTGTCTCCTTTAAATGGATTGTAAAACAAGATGAAATAGTCTCTTGACAATGCTCGAATAGTTTCCCATTTTGAAAAATAGTATATATTAATAGGCCTGCAATATTCAGAGCAATTAGAAACAACAGAGTTTGATTCGATTCAGAAAATTATTGAAGTTTTACTCCCTGTAAAATTGGCTGTGGCGGCCTTTAGTCGCAGACTTGCAAATTTATGCACTGTTAATACTTCATCAAGATTTGTATTTAGGCTGTTAGGAGAAAAACGGTCTATTCTTCTGAATGCTATGAAAATTGCAATATTGGGCCGAATAAAAGAGCGTCAGTGTACCGAGCTATCTGGTATGCTAAGCTATCTCCAGAATCCACATTGTACCAGCGAAAATTTACCAATTGAAATAAAATCTCTATTTTTGAAACCAAGCAACGCAAATATTTAAAAAAAATACTTCAATGATCTAGATGTTGAACTTTATGCTTGGTAGCCAAAGAAATGAAGAGAACCCAGTAGATACCCATATTGATCAGAACAAGGTAGTCGTCAATTAACGCTACAAGAAGAGCTGCAAAAGTATGAAAATAATCAATCATGAAATGCCGCAAGAAACTAATCTAATTAATACCATTGCAAAAGAAATGAATCTTTCGAAAGTGGTGGCACTTACATAGTTTGGAGCAGGCGTACCAATATTTCTCGACCGTTTCCGCGTCGTCCAAAATCGGGAACAAATTTAGAAGCAGGCTTGGAGACGATACCTTAGATGCTTTGCTATTGCTTCAATGTTACTTCCGAAAAACCTAATGAGGTTTTGCCGAAATTTTTATGTTACTTTATTATGTATCTCAATTCTAAGAGTTGTGTTTTGTTGTTGTGGTTTTTGGTCGTGATTTTTTGTTGTAATTTGTAATAGATGTAATTCTTAATATCTGTCTTCATACTGTCAACGTTTTGGATAATTAAAATTATTGTTTTTATTTGCATCAATAATATAATTTAGTAATAATGCAATTTTTTATACAGTGTTTAGCTCACTTATTGTTGTAGTTTTGAAATGATGGCAAATTATATAATCTGTTTACTAGAAACTTGACTTATTTTGTTGTGTTGTATTTTGAATTTCAAATCCCGGGATCCCGGGATCCCGGGATTTGAGATTTTTTAATCCCGTAATCCCGGGATTGAAAATATGGTTCGGGATTGGAATCCCTAACTGCGACGTCGTCTACCGCAGCCAGGCACAGCCAAGCTGTCAGTTGAGTTGACTTTATGGGTTTTCCATAGCAGCGATCACACCAAGTCGCAGCTATGCGCAGCCAGGCGCAGCTCAGGTCGAAATGAGGTCTGTTTCCGTACTTGAATCTAATATAATATATTAAAATAGATTCGCAGCAAGTCGTTTCCGTACTTTTGCTGCAAGCCAAATGCAAGCCAAATTTTCCAGCAAAAAGAAGCCAGCTGCCAAATTCTGTTACTGCTGCAGTTTGCTGAAAGTACGGAAACAGACCTATGGATTCAACTTTTGTCGCAGCGAAGAGTTGCAATCAGCTGTAATTACTTGAGAAACGCGCGGGATTTGAAATGTATGCGAAAATGTAAATAGAGTTGATTTTATATTATTAATTTTTTGAGGAATTCGAAAACGATTTTTACTAATAATAGCTTAGATAGTTAAAAGTAAAATAAAAAGATAGTTAATAGCAAATTTGAAAAATAATTAAAAGCAAATTGATTATAGTAATTTTAAATACTTGAGTAGTCTAGTTGGTAGATTACTGACTTCTTGCTTGTGGGATCCCTGATTCGAATCCAAGTTCGGACGAAAGCCCGCGAACCAAGCAGCTTTGAGTTCACCTAGCTCTGATTAGGTACGTGGTTAAAAATCAGGGGTAAAGTGAGTCGTCGAATTCCACACTCGTATTCACATTGATTGAAAAAATTGTAAAGAAGCTCCTCACCAGCTTCAACTCCTAGACCCGTACGAGGGTTGTCGTTGGATCACTTTTAATTTAATTATGGTTTAAAGACCAGTTTTTTTCTCCTACAAGCCAGATCTAGTCAAATGTACTTACATATTTATAACGAGGGCTATTTGGCTTTCTTCTCAAAGCCCATCAGTGAAATATTATGCTAATAGTATAACAAACGTATGTTTAATTTAAATAACATTGGAAAATGTTTAAGAGCCAAGTAAGATTTCAAAGGTGACTATGGTAAAAGGCAAGTAGTAAAATAAAGTTTTAAAGCATTCGGCATAAATATAAGGTTGAGTTCACGTTAGAATTAAACTCATTTACAGTGCATAGAAAAGAACACCCTCGAATAAATCAAAAAATACATAGCATTATTTCAAAATGCAGTCAATTAAAGATGCAGTGTTGAATAACGAGGTGACAATAGAGATACTGATAGCCCAAGTGAAGGAGCGTCCGATTATTCATGAGAAAGCTACAGGCGGATACAGAGATGTCGCTGTGAAATTCAAACATCAACTGAAAATTCTTCTAATTCACTGACACTTAGTCACGTTTCAGTGTAACCAGGCGATTTCGTTGGCTGCGCTTGGTCACTGATGGCTGCGCTTGGTCACTGAAGGCTGCGCCTCGCTGCGTCGACTGTACTTCAGGCATAAGACTGCGTATGTTTTTCGCGACACTTTGACAGTCTAGTGGGACGTCATTATTCTGCACTACCAGCCCCTGTACGCGGACGGTATAACTTTCCACTAATAGCCTCTTCAATCCGCTCGCGCACAAAGCATGTTAAAGCTGCCTTTACGCCATTTCGACCTCATTGTCAAATTAGCTAAAAAGTTACTACCACCCCCTTCAATGTAAATCTTATAGCCCGTCCAGACTACGGATACTTAAGTATCCGCATACATAAGTATCGTCAACACTTTTCATTGATTTTCATGGCAAGGGTAAAATGTATCTGCAGATGTCGCTGCAGTGAGGACAATACTTATGTATCCGGATACATAAGTATCCGTAGTCTGTACGGGCTATTATGGGCATGTCCACTCAATTTCTACTACCTCACTGTGCACTACGGCCAGTGAGAAAGTAGAAATGGAGTGGACATGCCCATAAGATTTACATTGAAGGGGATGGTAGTAATTTTTTAGCAACTTATTGTCAAATCGAGTCAAATCCAAGTAGTCAGCCCCTCGACACGGACGGTATAACTTTCCACCATTAGCCCCTTCAATCCTCTCACGCACAAAGCATGTTAAAGCTGCCTTTACGCCATTTCGACCTCATTGTCAAATTGGAGGGGAACTACTTGGATTTGACTCGATTTGACAATAAGTTGCTAAAATATTACTACCATCCCCTTCAATCAGCCCCTGGACACGGACGGTAGACCTTTCCACCATTAACCCCCTCAATCCCCTCGCGCACAAAGCATGTTAAAGCTGCCTTTACGCCATTTCGCTCCCATTGTCAAATTGGAGGGGAACTACTTTGATTTGACCCGATTTGACAATGAGTAGACAAAAAATTACTACCATCCCCTTCAATGTAAATCTTATGGGCATGTCTACTCCATTTCTACTATCTCACTGCCTTCAATGTAAATCTTATGGGCATGTCCACTCCATTTCTACTATCTCACTGCAAGTAGTTCCCCTCCAATTTGACAATGCGAGCGTATGAACGTATGACGGCTACAGCTTTGCTACATCAAAGAGTTTTTTCGAGGGATTGGAGCGAGCCTACCATTTAGGTAAAATAATAGAGTGCCCTAGAGTGAAATCTTTGCTTTGCAATACCTCCTAAAAGTACGGGCCGTCCGGCTACGGAATGCCTTCTAGATGTACGGGCCGTAATGCAGAATGATGACGTCAAAGCATCGGGACAAATGTCGCTAAAAACACACGTAGTCTTATGGGACGTTCGCGGGAAAATGTTGATTGTACGGGTTGTGTTAAAGTGAGTGAAATGAAAACTAAAGTGGTATATGCGGAACAGTGCTAGTGAACAGCTTAAACACAAATTAATGCGGTGCGTGCGGTATAATGTGGAAAATTCGCTACGAAATGTTTATCGGTTGGTGTTAGGTTATGTGATGGTTTGTGTCGATTTACTGTCGCGATACAATAAATTGGTACAAAGTGTACGTTATGACTAAATATTATTATTATAACGCGTCCACGCACAAAACACTAACGTTTTATTCATATTTTAACCAAAAAACAGCAGGTGAAATCTCCGTGTACATCGGCACTGCCTCATGGAAATGTCAAATTTCCTTAGCTCATTACGTCGTGGCGAGAACGATTACGTAGCTTCTAGAAGGCATTGGGCTACGTAATCGTTTTAGCTATGACGTCAATTTGGGCAGGCATTTTGACATTTCCATCTGGCAGTGCCGATATACTCCGAGATATTACGTGCGGATTTTTAGCTATAATATGAATAAAACGTTAGTTTTTTGTGCGTGGACGCGATATTATAATAATATTTAGCCATAACTTGCATTTTGTATCAATTAATTGTATCGACAGTAAATTGACACGAAACGTCACATAACCTTACACCAGCTGATAAACATTTCGTAGCGAAGTTTCCCAATAATACCGCACGCACTGCATTAATTTTTATTTTAGCTGTTCACTAGCACTGTTCCGCACATCTCACTTTATTTTCATTTCACTCACTTTAACACAACCTGTACAGCCCCTGGACACGGACGGTATAACCAATGCCTTCTATATGTACGGGCCGTAATACAGAATGATGACGTCAGAGCATCCGACCAAATGTCGCGAAAAACACACGTAGTCTTATGGGACGTCCGCGGGAAAATGTTAATTGTACGGGTTATGCTAACGTGAGTTTAATGAAAACTAAGTGGTAACATGCGAAACGGTGCTAGTGAACAGCTTAAACACATATTAATGCGGTGCGTGCGGCATAATTAGAAAAATTCGCGACGAAATGTTTATCAGGTGTTGTTAGGTTATATGATGTTTCGTGTCGATTTACTATCGCGATACAATTGGTCGATACAAAATGAAAGTTATGGCTAAATATTATTATTATAACGCGTCCACGCACAAAAAACTAACGTTTTATTCGTATTTTAGCTAAAAAACCGCATGTGAAATCTCGGTGTGTGTCGGTACTGCCTCGTGGAAATGTAAAATGGTTTGACGCCATGACGTCACATCGACAACGATTACGTAGCCTGACGGCCCGTACTTCTAGAAGGCATTGGTATAACTTTCAACCATTAGCCCCTTCAATCCTCTCGCGCACAAAGCATGTTAAAGCTGCCTTTACGCCATTTCGCTCTCATTGTCAAATTGGAGGTGAACTACTTGGATTTGACCCGATTTAACAATGAGCAGACAAAAAATTACTACCATCCCCTTCAATGTAAATCTTATGGGCATGTCCACTCCATTTCTACTATCTCACTGAACCTGTACAATTAACATTTTCCCGCGGACGTTCCGTAACCGCTGAAGCACACTGCGACGTCGTCTACCGCAGCCAGGCGCAGCCAAGCTGCCAGTTGAGTTGACTTTATGGGTTTTCCATAGCAGCGATCACACCAAGTCGCAGCTATGCGCAACCAGGCGCAGCTCAGGTCGAAATGAGGTCTGTTTCCGTACTTGAATCTAATATAATATATTAAAATAGATTCGCAGCAAGTCGTTTCTGTACTTTTGCTGCAAGCCAAATGCAAGCCAAATTTTCCAGCAAAAAGAAGCCAGCTGCCAAATTCTGTTACTGCTGCAGTTTGCTGAAAGTACGGAAACAGACCTATGGATTCAACTTTTGTCGCAGCGAAGAGTTGCAATCAGCTGTAATTACTTGAGAAACGCGCGGGATTTGAAATGTATGCGAAAATGTAAATAGAGTTGATTTTATATTATTAATTTTTTGAGGAATTCGAAAACGATTTTTACTAATAATAGCTTAGATAGTTAAAAGTAAAATAAAAAGATAGTTAATAGCAAATTTGAAAAATAATTAACAGCAAATTGATTATAGTAATTTTAAATACTTGAGTAGTCTAGTTGGTAGATTACTGACTTCTTGCTTGTGGGATCCCTGATTCGAATCCAAGTTCGGACGAAAACCCGCGAACCAAGCAGCTTTGAGTTCACCTAGCTCTGATTAGGTACGTGGTTAAAAATCAGGGGTAAAGTGAGTCGTCGAATTCCACACTCGTATTCACATTGATTGAAAAAATTGTAAAGAAACTCCTCACCAGCTTCAACTCCTAGACCCGTACGAGGGTTGTCGTTGGATCACTTTTAATTTAATTATGGTTTAAAGACCAGTTTTTTTCTCCTACAAGCCAGATCTAGTCAAATGTACTTACATATTTATAACGAGGGCTATTTGGCTTTCTTCTCAAAGCCCATCAGTGAAATATTATGCTAATAGTATAACAAACGTATGTTTAAATTAAATAACATTGGAAAATGTTTAAGAGCCAAGTAAGATTTCAAAGGTGACTATTGTAAAAGGCAAGTAGTAAAATAAAGTTTTAAAGCATTCGGCATAAATATAAGGTTGAGTTCACGTTAGAATTAAACTCATTTACAGTGCATAGAAAAGAACACCCTCGAATAAATCAAAAAATACATAGCATTATTTCAAAATGCAGTCAATTAAAGATGCAGTGTTGAATAACGAGGTGACAATAGAGATACTGATAGCCCAAGTGAAGGAGCGTCCGATTATTCATGAGAAAGCTACAGGCGGATACAGAGATGTCGCTGTGAAATTCAAACATCAACTGAAAATTCTTCTAATTCACTGACACTTAGTCACGTTTCAGTGTAACCAGGCGATTTCGTTGGCTGCGCTTGGTCACTGATGGCTGCGCCTCGCTGCGTCGACTGTACTTCAGGCATAAGACTGCGTATGTTTTTCGCGACACTTTGACAGTCTAGTGGGACGTCATTATTCTGCACTACCAGCCCCTGTACGCGGACGGTATAACTTTCCACTAATAGCCTCTTCAATCCGCTCGCGCACAAAGCATGTTAAAGCTGCCTTTACGCCATTTCGACCTCATTGTCAAATTAGCTAAAAAATTACTACCACCCCCTTCAATGTAAATCTTATAGCCCGTCCAGACTACGGATACTTAAGTATCCGCATACATAAGTACCCAGTAGGACCACAAGCATCGATGACTTTTACCATGCACTCTTTCATTAATGCCTATGAATTCCAAAATAATGCATGACAATATCATGTGTAAACAATCGTTCTGGTACAAAAATTCATGTGTGTTTACCTACTAACTACTTTCCTGCATGAAAAAGTCATACACAGTGAAGGGTAGAGTCATGCAAAACGGAGCGAGTATCGCTACTTATAATGACATCGCAATGTTAAATTCATCGATGCGGTATGACGAAAAAGATCCGATAATGATGACTGGTAATCATTACGGAATTATTACCAGTCATCATTATCGGATCTTTCTCGTCATACCGCATCGATGAATTTAACATTGCGATGTCATTATAAGTAGCGATACTCGCTCCGTTTTGCATGACTCTACCCTTCACTGTGTATGACTTTTTCATGCAGGAAAGTAGTTAGTAGGTAAACACACATGAATTTTTGTACCAGAACGATTGTTTACACATGATATTGTCATGCATTATTTTGGAATTCATAGGCATCAATGAAAGATTGCATGGTAAAAGTCATCGATGCTTGTGGTCCTACTGGGTATCGTCCACACTTTTCATTGATTTTCATGGCAAGGGTAAAATGTATCTGCAGATGTCGCTGCAGTGAGGACAATACTTATGTATCCGGATACATAAGTATCCGTAGTCTGTACGGGCTATTATGGGCATGTCCACTCAATTTCTACTACCTCACTGTGCACTTCGGCCAGTGAGAAAGTAGAAATGGAGTGGACATGCCCATAAGATTTACATTGAAGGGGATGGTAGTAATTTTTTAGCAACTTATTGCCAAATCGAGTCAAATCCAAGTAGTCAGCCCCTCGACACGGACGGTATAACTTTCCACCATTAGCCCCTTCAATCCTCTCACGCACAAAGCATGTTAAAGCTGCCTTTACGCCATTTCGACCTCATTGTCAAATTGGAGGGGAACTACTTGGATTTGACTCGATTTGACAATAAGTTGCTAAAAAATTACTACCATCCCCTTCAATCAGCCCCTGGACACGGACGGTAGACCTTTCCACCATTAACCCCCTCAATCCCCTCGCGCACAAAGCATGTTAAAGCTGCCTTTACGCCATTTCGCTCCCATTGTCAAATTGGAGGGGAACTACTTGGATTTGACCCGATTTGACAATGAGTAGACAAAAAATTACTACCATCCCCTTCAATGTAAATCTTATGGGCATGTCTACTCCATTTCTACTATCTCACTGCCTTCAATGTAAATCTTATGGGCATGTCCACTCCATTTCTACTATCTCACTGCAAGTAGTTCCCCTCCAATTTGACAATGCGAGCGTATGAACGTGTAGGGGCATGGTTGGACGCACTGGTACGGCAGTTCCAATTGCCTGCACTGCACAACCATCGGCAGTTACGCAGAACTATTAGCAGACTTCTATTTCATCAGCCGACCGAACAGGTCGGCCGTGGACGCGTTCAGTATTATCTTTACTATCTTTTAGTTTTATAGTCAATAAATTGTTTCTTTAGTTTCTCATTAATATCGTCTTTCATTATCCGACAATTAGTAGCGCATTTGCTACATTGGTGACCCTCGATCGTGCGAAAAAGAACATCCCGACGACCGGCCCGACGACAGCTCTGACGGTAATTACGACGCATCAGCTTGCTACAATTAGGCCCGACATTGTCGCCGCGGTAGCCATTGCCATGTGATGCCGCATCAATTAGTTACACGAGGCCGGACATTGTCACCTCGGCCCTACATTGATGCCTACGAACATCCGAAAAGGACATCCTGGCAAGCGTCGCCTCAGCAGCCGCATCATTGATGCCACGAGGAGCAACGCCGTCATCTCAGCAACTGGCGTAGCAACAGATCGCCGCAACGGCGAGCTATTTTGCTGCGACAGCGCGATGTTTCATCGCAGCCCATCGAGCTGCCCTCGGGGCCCCCTACGGCAGATCAGCCCCATTGATCGGCAACGTACATCGCGCCATACATCAGTGTGAACACTTAGGGGGGAGTGCTGTAGGGGCATGGTTGGACGCACTGGTACGGCAGTGCCAATTGCCTGCACTGCACAACCATCGGCAGTTACGCAGAACTATTAGCAGACTTCTATTTCATCAGCCGACCGAACAGGTCGGCCGTGGACGCGTTCAGTATTATCTTTACTATCTTTTAGTTTTATAGTCAATAAATTGTTTCTTTAGTTTCTCATTAATATCGTCTTTCATTATCCGACAATTAGTAGCGCATTTGCTACAAACGTATGACGGCTACAGCTTTGCTACATCAAAGAGTTTTTTCGAGGGATTGGAGCGAGCCTACCATTTAGGTAAAATAATAGAGTGCCCCAGAGTGAAATCTTTGCTTTGCAATACCTCCTAAAAGTACGGGCCGTCCGGCTACGGAATGCCTTCTAGATGTACGGGCTGTAATGCAAAATGATGACGTCAAAGCATCGGGACAAATGTCGCTAAAAACACACGTAGTCTTATGGGACGTTCGCGGGAAAATGTTGATTGTACGGGTTGTGTTAAAGTGAGTGAAATGAAAACTAAAGTGGTATATGCGGAACAGTGCTAGTGAACAGCTTAAACACAAATTAATGCGGTGCGTGCGGTATAATGTGGAAAATTCGCTACGAAATGTTTATCAGTTGGTGTTAGGTTATGTGATGGTTTGTGTCGATTTACTGTCGTGATACAATAAATTGGTACAAAGTGTACGTTTTATTCATATTTTAACCAAAAACCAGCAGGTGAAATCTCCGTGTACATCGGCACTGCCTCATGGAAATGTCAAATTTCCTTAACTCATTACGTCGTGGCGAGAACGATTACGTAGCTTCTAGAAGGCATTGGGCTACGTAATCGTTTTAGCTATGACGTCAATTTTGGCAGGCATTTTGACATTTCCATCTGGCAGTGCCGATATACTCCGAGATATTACGTGCGGATTTTTAGCTATAATATGAATAAAACGTTAGTTTTTTGTGCGTGGACGCGTTATTATAATAATATTTAGCCATAACTTGCATTTTGTATCAATTAATTGTATCGACAGTAAATTGACACGAAACGTCACATAACCTTACACCAGCTGATAAACATTTCGTAGCGAAGTTTCCCAATAATACCGCACGCACTGCATTAATTTTTATTTTAGCTGTTCACTAGCACTGTTCCGCACATCTCACTTTATTTTCATTTCACTCACTTTAACACAACCTGTACAGCCCCTGGACACGGGCGGTATAACTTTCAACCATTAGCCCCTTCAATCCTCTCGCGCACAAAGCATGTTAAAGCTGCCTTTACGCCATTTCGCTCTCATTGTCAAATTGGAAGTGAACTACTTGGATTTGACCCGATTTAACAATGAGCAGACAAAAAATTACTACCATCCCCTTCAATGTAAATCTTATGGGTATGTCCACTCCATTTCTACTATCTTACTGAACCTGTACAATTAACATTTTCCCGCGGACGTTCCGTAACCGCTGAAGCACACTGCGACGTCGTCTACCGCAGCCAGGCGCAGCCAAGCTGTCAGTTGAGTTGACTTTATGGGTTTTCCATAGCAGCGATCACACCAAGTCGCAGCTATGCGCAGCCAGGCGCAGCTCAGGTCGAAATGAGGTCTGTTTCCGTACTTGAATCTAATATAATATATTAAAATAGATTCGCAGCAAGTCGTTTCCGTACTTTTGCTGCAAGCCAAATGCAAGCCAAATTTTCCAGCAAAAAGAAGCCAGCTGCCAAATTCTGTTACTGCTGCAGTTTGCTGAAAGTACGGAAACAGACCTATGGATTCAACTTTTGTCGCAGCGAAGAGTTGCAATCATCTGTAATTACTTGAGAAACGCGCGGGATTTGAAATGTATGCGAAAATGTAAATAGAGTTGATTTTATATTATTAATTTTTTGAGGAATTCGAAAACGATTTTTACTATTAATAGCTTAGATAGTTAAAAGTAAAATAAAAAGATAGTTAATAGCAAATTTGAAAAATAATTAAAAGCAAATTGATTATAGTAATTTTAAATACTTGAGTAGTCTAGTTGGTAGATTACTGACTTCTTGCTTGTGGGATCCCTGATTCGAATCCAAGTTCGGACGAAAACCCGCGAACCAAGCAGCTTTGAGTTCACCTAGCTCTGATTAGGTACGTGGTTAAAAATCAGGGGTAAAGTGAGTCGTCGAATTCCACACTCGTATTCACATTGATTGAAAAAATTGTAAAGAAGCTCCTCACCAGCTTCAACTCCTAGACCCGTACGAGGGTTGTCGTTGGATCACTTTTAATTTAATTATGGTTTAAAGACCAGTTTTTTTCTCCTACAAGCCAGATCTAGTCAAATGTACTTACATATTTATAACGAGGGCTATTTGGCTTTCTTCTCAAAGCCCATCAGTGAAATATTATGCTAATAGTATAACAAACGTATGTTTAATTTAAATAACATTGGAAAATGTTTAAGAGCCAAGTAAGATTTCAAAGGTGACTATGGTAAAAGGCAAGTAGTAAAATAAAGTTTTAAAGCATTCGGCATAAATATAAGGTTGAGTTCACGTTAGAATTAAACTCATTTACAGTGCATAGAAAAGAACACCCTCGAATAAATCAAAAAATACATAGCATTATTTCAAAATGCAGTCAATTAAAGATGCAGTGTTGAATAACGAGGTGACAATAGAGATACTGATAGCCCAAGTGAAGGAGCGTCCGATTATTCATGAGAAAGCTACAGGCGGATACAGAGATGTCGCTGTGATATTCAAACATCAACTGAAAATTCTTCTAATTCACTGACACTTAGTCACGTTTCAGTGTAACCAGGCGATTTCGTTGGCTGCGCTTGGTCACTGATGGCTGCGCCTCGCTGCGTCGACTGTACTTCAGGCATAAGACTGCGTATGTGTTTCGCGACACTTTGACAGTCTAGTGGGACGTCTTTATTCTGCACTACCAGCCCCTGTACGCGGACGGTATAACTTTCCACTAATAGCCTAACAAAGCATGTTAAAGCTGCCTTTACGCCATTTCGACCTCATTGTCAAATTAGCTAAAAAATTACTACCACCCCCTTCAATGTAAATCTTATAGCCCGTCCAGACTACGGATACTTAAGTATCCGCATACATAAGTATCGTCCACACTTTTCATTGATTTTCATGGCAAGGGTAAAATGTATCTGCAGATGTCGCTGCAGTGAGGACAATACTTATGTATCCGGATACATAAGTATCCGTAGTCTGTACGGGCTATTATGGGCATGTCCACTCAATTTCTACTACCTCACTGTGCACTACGGCCAGTGAGAAACTAGAAATGGAGTGGACATGCCCATAAGATTTACATTGAAGGGGATGGTAGTAATTTTTTAGCAACTTATTGTCAAATCGAGTCAAATCCAAGTAGTCAGCCCCTCGACACGGACGGTATAACTTTCCACCATTAGCCCCTTCAATCCTCTCACGCACAAAGCATGTTAAAGCTGCCTTTACGCCATTTCGACCTCATTGTCAAATTGGAGGGGAACTACTTGGATTTGACTCGATTTGACAATAAGTTGCTAAAAAATTACTACCATCCCCTTCAATCAGCCCCTGGACACGGACGGTAGACCTTTCCACCATTAACCCCCTCAATCCCCTCGCGCACAAAGCATGTTAAAGCTGCCTTTACGCCATTTCGCTCCCATTGTCAAATTGGAGGGGAACTACTTTGATTTGACCCGATTTGACAATGAGTAGACAAAAAATTACTACCATCCCTTTCAATGTAAATCTTATGGGCATGTCTACTCCATTTCTACTATCTCACTGCCTTCAATGTAAATCTTATGGGCATGTCCACTCCATTTCTACTATCTAACTGCAACTAGTTCCCCTCCAATTTGACAATGCGAGCGTATGAACGTATGACGGCTACAGCTTTGCTACATCAAAGAGTTTTTTCGAGGGATTGGAGCGAGCCTACCATTTAGGTAAAATAATAGAGTGCCCCAGAGTGAAATCTTTGCTTTGCAATACCTCCTAAAAGTACGGGCCGTCCGGCTACGGAATGCCTTCTAGATGTACGGGCCGTAATGCAGAATGATGACGTCAAAGCATCGGGACAAATGTCGCTAAAAACACACGTAGTCTTATGGGACGTTCGCGGGAAAATGTTGATTGTACGGGTTGTGTTAAAGTGAGTGAAATGAAAACTAAAGTGGTATATGCGGAACAGTGCTAGTGAACAGCTTAAACACAAATTAATGCGGTGCGTGCGGTATAATGTGGAAAATTCGCTACGAAATGTTTATCGGTTGGTGTTAGGTTATGTGATGGTTTGTGTCGATTTACTGTCGTGATACAATAAATTGGTACAAAGTGTACGTTATGACTAAATATTATTATTATAACGCGTCCACGCACAAAACACTAACGTTTTATTCATATTTTAACCAAAAAACAGCAGGTGAAATCTCCGTGTACATCGGCACTGCCTCATGGAAATGTCAAATTTCCTTAACTCATTACGTCGTGGCGAGAACGATTACGTAGCTTCTAGAAGGCATTGGGCTACGTAATCGTTTTAGCTATGACGTCAATTTGGGCAGGCATTTTGACATTTCCATCTGGCAGTGCTGATATACTCCGAGATATTACGTGCGGATTTTTAGCCATAATATGAATAAAACGTTAGTTTTTTGTGCGTGGACGCGTTATTATAATAATATTTAGCCATAACTTGCATTTTGTATCAATTAATTGTATCGACAGTAAATTGACACGAAACGTCACATAACCTTACACCAGCTGATAAACATTTCGTAGCGAAGTTTCCCAATAATACCGCACGCACTGCATTAATTTTTATTTTAGCTGTTCACTAGCACTGTTCCGCACATCTCACTTTATTTTCATTTCACTCACTTTAACACAACCTGTACAGCCCCTGGACACGGACGGTATAACTTTCAACCATTAGCCCCTTCAATCCTCTCGCGCACAAAGCATGTTAAAGCTGCCTTTACGCCATTTCGCTCTCATTGTCAAATTGGAGGTGAACTACTTGGATTTGACCCGATTTAACAATGAGCAGACAAAAAATTACTACCATCCCCTTCAATGTAAATCTTATGGGCATGTCCACTCCATTTCTACTATCTCACTGAACCTGTACAATTAACATTTTCCCGCGGACGTTCCGTAACCGCTGAAGCACACTGCGACGTCGTCTACCGCAGCCAGGCGCAGCCAAGCTGTCAGTTGAGTTGACTTTATGGGTTTTCCATAGCAGCGATCACACCAAGTCGCAGCTATGCGCAGCCAGGCGCAGCTCAGGTCGAAATGAGGTCTGTTTCCGTACTTGAATCTAATATAATATATTAAAATAGATTCGCAGCAAGTCGTTTCCGTACTTTTGCTGCAAGCCAAATGCAAGCCAAATTTTCCAGCAAAAAGAAGCCAGCTGCCAAATTCTGTTACTGCTGCAGTTTGCTGAAAGTACGGAAACAGACCTATGGATTCAACTTTTGTCGCAGCGAAGAGTTGCAATCAGCTGTAATTACTTGAGAAACGCGCGGGATTTGAAATGTATGCGAAAATGTAAATAGAGTTGATTTTATATTATTAATATTTTGAGGAATTCGAAAACGATTTTTACTAATAATAGCTTAGATAGTTAAAAGTAAAATAAAAAGATAGTTAATAGCAAATTTGAAAAATAATTAAAAGCAAATTGATTATAGTAATTTTAAATACTTGAGTAGTCTAGTTGGTAGATTACTGACTTCTTGCTTGTGGGATCCCTGATTCGAATCCAAGTTCGGACGAAAGCCCGCGAACCAAGCAGCTTTGAGTTCACCTAGCTCTGATTAGGTACGTGGTTAAAAATCAGGGGTAAAGTGAGTCGTCGAATTCCACACTCGTATTCACATTGATTGAAAAAATTGTAAAGAAACTCCTCACCAGCTTCAACTCCTAGACCCGTACGAGGGTTGTCGTTGGATCACTTTTAATTTAATTATGGTTTAAAGACCAGTTTTTTTCTCCTACAAGCCAGATCTAGTCAAATGTACTTACATATTTATAACGAGGGCTATTTGGCTTTCTTCTCAAAGCCCATCAGTGAAATATTATGCTAATAGTATAACAAACGTATGTTTAATTTAAATAACATTGGAAAATGCTTAAGAGCCAAGTAAGATTTCAAAGGTGACTATGGTAAAAGGCAAGTAGTAAAATAAAGTTTTAAAGCATTCGGCATAAATATAAGGTTGAGTTCACGTTAGAATTAAACTCATTTACAGTGCATAGAAAAGAACACCCTCGAATAAATCAAAAAATACATAGCATTATTTCAAAATGCAGTCAATTAAAGATGCAGTGTTGAATAACGAGGTGACAATAGAGATACTGATAGCCCAAGTGAAGGAGCGTCCGATTATTCATGAGAAAGCTACAGGCGGATACAGAGATGTCGCTGTGAAATTCAAACATCAACTGAAAATTCTTCTAATTCACTGACACTTAGTCACGTTTCAGTGTAACCAGGCGATTTCGTTGGCTGCGCTTGGTCACTGATGGCTGCGCCTCGCTGCGTCGACTGTACTTCAGGCATAAGACTGCGTATGTTTTTCGCGACACTTTGACAGTCTAGTGGGACGTCATTATTCTGCACTACCAGCCCCTGTACGCGGACGGTATAACTTTCCACTAATAGCCTCTTCAATTCGCTCGCGCACAAAGCATGTTAAAGCTGCCTTTACGCCATTTCGACCTCATTGTCAAATTAGCTAAAAAATTACTACCACCCCCTTCAATGTAAATCTTATAGCCCGTCCAGACTACGGATACTTAAGTATCCGCATACATAAGTATCGTCCACACTTTTCATTGATTTTCATGGCAAGGGTAAAATGTATCTGCAGATGTCGCTGCAGTGAGGACAATACTTATGTATCCGGATACATAAGTATCCGTAGTCTGTACGGGCTATTATGGGCATGTCCACTCAATTTCTACTACCTCACTGTGCACTACGGCCAGTGAGAAAGTAGAAATGGAGTGGACATGCCCAAAAGATTTACATTGAAGGGGATGGTAGTAATTTTTTAGCAACTTATTGTCAAATCGAGTCAAATCCAAGTAGTCAGCCCCTCGACACGGACGGTATAACTTTCCACCATTAGCCCCTTCAATCCTCTCACGCACAAAGCATGTTAAAGCTGCCTTTACGCCATTTCGACCTCATTGTCAAATTGGAGGGGAACTACTTGGATTTGACAATAAGTTGCTAAAAAATTACTACCATCCCCTTCAATCAGCCCCTGGACACGGACGGTAGACCTTTCCACCATTAACCCCCTCAATCCCCTCGCGCACAAAGCATGTTAAAGCTGCCTTTACGCCATTTCGCTCCCATTGTCAAATTGGAGGGGAACTACTTTGATTTGACCCGATTTGACAATGAGTAGACAAAAAATTACTACCATCCCCTTCAATGTAAATCTTATGGGCATGTCCACTCCATTTCTACTATCTCACTGAACCTGTACAATTAACATTTTCCCGCGGACGTTCCGTAACCGCTGAAGCACACTGCGTTTAGCGAATCCAATCCCGGGATCCCGGATCCCGGGATCCCGGCCAATTTCTGGTCCCGAAAATCCCGGGATTGTTGACTTCGAATCCCGGGATTTTCGGGATCAGAAATTGGCTGGGATTTCGGGGCCGGGAGTCAAGCATTATCGGCAATCAAGTTACAAAAGTGCAAATAGAATCCATAGTTATGAGAAAACAATTAGCTCACATCAAAATGAGTAAAGAATAGAGCAAAACAAACCGATGTAACAGCTTAAGGCTGGTACTGAGTTCGAGTTCACGTGAAATTTTGACATTTCCCCATTATCAGACCATTCTTTCGAGCGAAAATTTTGACAACAGAGAAAAGCAGAGACACTGCTCATTCTCGACGGATAAAATGTCAAGAATTTCAATTTTCGATCGATTTTCTTATTGGAAAGTCATTTGCACTGCTCAATTTTCAAATTCAAACACTAAATGTCACTTTTTCGCTCGAAAGAATGAACTGCACAAACTAAATTGGCGTGAAATGATTGACAACATGTTTTAGTGCCATCTATGTTTTCGAAGCGAAAGCAACTTCAAAGCAACTTTTCATGCTAAGAACACAGTACCAAACTTGCTTATTTTCAAGCTAAATTTTCGCCGAAACAGATTTCACGTGAAATTTTGTATGAAAGTTTCACGTGAAATCGAACTCAGTACTATGCTTTACAAGAGAATACAAAGGGGTTTATAAATAAATAAGTATGGACTGTTTCGCATTTAGTGAATTCGTTACATCGAATGATTTGAGGAAATTAATAGTAGCGAATGCATACACAGATTTACCAAAATCCTTAACAACAATCAAAAAAAGGTTGTTAGCTATGCAAGCAGGATAAAGAAAATAATAAAAAATAAGATATAACAGGCTAGTATCTCAGGTGAACGGTTCAGTTTGATGTTTGATGCATGGACCTTGACTGCAAATAGGCGCTATATAAATATAAACATCTACTTAGTAAATTCTTTCTGGAGCTTGGTGCGAGTAAGAATATCAATGACAGCTGGAAACTACCTAGATATGAGTTTAATGTTTCTCTAGGAAAAGACATTGTTACCATCGTAACTGATGGGTCAAATGAAATGCGAAAAGTAGGCAGACTAGTTAATACAGAGCAACATATTTGTTTGGCGAATAGCATCCTTTTGGCAGTTTGCGATGTTCTCTATAATAGGAGGTCCATTCTAGATCAAAGAGCTGATGAAGCAGCTGATAATCTGGACGAAGACCACGAAGATTTGGATGGTCCTGAATCAGCTGACTGTGTTGAAACCTGTCGCCTGCAAGGCCCGCTAGATCAGACGAAGGACATCAGCGCATAAGGAAAGTTCGTTAGGTAGTTTTATATTTTAAAAAAGCTCCAACGAAAAATAATAACGATCTTTAAAACTATGTCGGATCCGAGCAAGGCATTTAACTGTCTCCTTTAAATGGATTGTAAAACAAGATGAAATAGTCTCTTGACAATGCTCGAATAGTTTCCCATTTTGAAAAATAGTATATATTAATAGGCCTGCAATATTCAGAGCAATTAGAAACAACAGAGTTTGATTCGATTCAGAAAATTATTGAAGTTTTACTCCCTGTAAAATTGGCTGTGGCGGCCTTTAGTCGCAGACTTGCAAATTTATGCACTGTTAATACTTCATCAAGATTTGTATTTAGGCTGTTAGGAGAAAAACGGTCTATTCTTCTGAATGCTATGAAAATTGCAATATTGGGCCGAATAAAAGAGCGTCAGTGTACCGAGCTATCTGGTATGCTAAGCTATCTCCAGAATTCACATTGTACCAGCGAAAATTTACCAATTGAAATAAAATCTCTATTTTTGAAACCAAGCAACGCAAATATTTAAAAAAAATACTTCAATGATCTAGATGTTGAACTTTATGCTTGGTAGCCAAAGAAATGAAGAGAACCCAGTAGATACTCATATTGATCAGAACAAGGTAGTCGTCAATTAACGCTACAAGAAGAGCTGCAAAAGTATGAAAATAATCAATCATGAAATGCCGCAAGAAACTAATCTAATTAATACCATTGCAAAAGAAATGAATCTTTCGAAAGTGGTGGCACTTACATAGTTTGGAGCAGGCGTACCAATATTTCTCGACCGTTTCCGCGTCGTCCGAAATCGGGAACAAATTTAGAAGCAGGCTTGGAGACGATACCTTAGATGCTTTGCTATTGCTTCAATGTTACTTCCGAAAAACCTAATGAGGTTTTGCCGAAATTTTTATGTTACTTTATTATGTATCTCAATTCTAAGAGTTGTGTTTTGTTGTTGTGGTTTTTGGTCGTGATTTTTTGTTGTAATTTGTAATAGATGTAATTCTTAATATCTGTCTTCATACTGTCAACGTTTTGGATAATTAAAATTATTGTTTTTATTTGCATCAATAATATAATTTAGTAATAATGCAATTTTTTATACAGTGTTTAGCTCACTTATTGTTGTAGTTTTGAAATGATGGCAAATTATATAATCTGTTTACTAGAAACTTGACTTATTTTGTTGTGTTGTATTTTGAATTTCAAATCCCGGGATCCCGGGATCCCGGGATTTGAGATTTTTTAATCCCGTAATCCCGGGATTGAAAATATGGTTCGGGATTGGAATCCCTAACTGCGACGTCGTCTACCGCAGCCAGGCACAGCCAAGCTGTCAGTTGAGTTGACTTTATGGGTTTTCCATAGCAGCGATCACACCAAGTCGCAGCTATGCGCAGCCAGGCGCAGCTCAGGTCGAAATGAGGTCTGTTTCCGTACTTGAATCTAATATAATATATTAAAATAGATTCGCAGCAAGTCGTTTCCGTACTTTTGCTGCAAGCCAAATGCAAGCCAAATTTTCCAGCAAAAAGAAGCCAGCTGCCAAATTCTGTTACTGCTGCAGTTTGCTGAAAGTACGGAAACAGACCTATGGATTCAACTTTTGTCGCAGCGAAGAGTTGCAATCAGCTGTAATTACTTGAGAAACGCGCGGGATTTGAAATGTATGCGAAAATGTAAATAGAGTTGATTTTATATTATTAATTTTTTGAGGAATTCGAAAACGATTTTTACTAATAATAGCTTAGATAGTTAAAAGTAAAATAAAAAGATAGTTAATAGCAAATTTGAAAAATAATTAAAAGCAAATTGATTATAGTAATTTTAAATACTTGAGTAGTCTAGTTGGTAGATTACTGACTTCTTGCTTGTGGGATCCCTGATTCGAATCCAAGTTCGGACGAAAGCCCGCGAACCAAGCAGCTTTGAGTTCACCTAGCTCTGATTAGGTACGTGGTTAAAAATCAGGGGTAAAGTGAGTCGTCGAATTCCACACTCGTATTCACATTGATTGAAAAAATTGTAAAGAAGCTCCTCACCAGCTTCAACTCCTAGACCCGTACGAGGGTTGTCGTTGGATCACTTTTAATTTAATTATGGTTTAAAGACCAGTTTTTTTCTCCTACAAGCCAGATCTAGTCAAATGTACTTACATATTTATAACGAGGGCTATTTGGCTTTCTTCTCAAAGCCCATCAGTGAAATATTATGCTAATAGTATAACAAACGTATGTTTAATTTAAATAACATTGGAAAATGTTTAAGAGCCAAGTAAGATTTCAAAGGTGACTATGGTAAAAGGCAAGTAGTAAAATAAAGTTTTAAAGCATTCGGCATAAATATAAGGTTGAGTTCACGTTAGAATTAAACTCATTTACAGTGCATAGAAAAGAACACCCTCGAATAAATCAAAAAATACATAGCATTATTTCAAAATGCAGTCAATTAAAGATGCAGTGTTGAATAACGAGGTGACAATAGAGATACTGATAGCCCAAGTGAAGGAGCGTCCGATTATTCATGAGAAAGCTACAGGCGGATACAGAGAAGTCGCTGTGAAATTCAAACATCAACTGAAAATTCTTCTAATTCACTGACACTTAGTCACGTTTCAGTGTAACCAGGCGATTTCGTTGGCTGCGCTTGGTCACTGATGGCTGCGCCTCGCTGCGTCGACTGTACTTCAGGCATAAGACTGCGTATGTTTTTCGCGACACTTTGACAGTCTAGTGGGACGTCATTATTCTGCACTACCAGCCCCTGTACGCGGACGGTATAACTTTCCACTAATAGCCTCTTCAATCCGCTCGCGCACAAAGCATGTTAAAGCTGCCTTTACGCCATTTCGACCTCATTGTCAAATTAGCTAAAAAATTACTACCACCCCCTTCAATGTAAATCTTATAGCCCGTCCAGACTACGGATACTTAAGTATCCGCATACATAAGTATCGTCCACACTTTTCATTGATTTTCATGGCAAGGGTAAAATGTATCTGCAGATGTCGCTGCAGTGAGGACAATACTTATGTATCCGGATACATAAGTATCCGTAGTCTGTACGGGCTATTATGGGCATGTCCACTCAATTTCTACTACCTCACTGTGCACTACGGCCAGTGAGAAAGTAGAAATGGAGTGGACATGCCCATAAGATTTACATTGAAGGGGATGGTAGTAATTTTTTAGCAACTTATTGTCAAATCGAGTCAAATCCAAGTAGTCAGCCCCTCGACACGGACGGTATAACTTTCCACCATTAGCCCCTTCAATCCTCTCACGCACAAAGCATGTTAAAGCTGCCTTTACGCCATTTCAACCTCATTGTCAAATTGGAGGGGAACTACTTGGATTTGACAATAAGTTGCTAAAAAATTACTACCATCCCCTTCAATCAGCCCCTGGACACGGACGGTAGACCTTTCCACCATTAACCCCCTCAATCCCCTCGCGCACAAAGCATGTTAAAGCTGCCTTTACGCCATTTCGCTCCCATTGTCAAATTGGAGGGGAACTACTTTGATTTGACCCGATTTGACAATGAGTAGACAAAAAATTACTACCATCCCCTTCAATGTAAATCTTATGGGCATGTCCACTCCATTTCTACTATCTCACTGAACCTGTACAATTAACATTTTCCCGCGGACGTTCCGTAACCGCTGAAGCACACTGCGTTTAGCGAATCCAATCCCGGGATCCCGGATCCCGGGATCCCGGCCAATTTCTGGTCACGAAAATCCCGGGATTGTTGACTTCGAATCCCGGGATTTTCGGGATCAGAAATTGGCTGGGATTTCGGGGCCGGGAGTCAAGCATTATCGGCAATCAAGTTACAAAAGTGCAAATAGAATCCATAGTTATGAGAAAACAATTAGCTCACATCAAAATGAGTAAAGAATAGAGCAAAACAAACCGATGTAACAGCTTACAAGAGAATACAAAGGGGTTTATAAATAAATAAGTATGGACTGTTTCGCATTTAGTGAATTCGTTACATCGAATGATTTGAGGAAATTAATAGTAGCGAATGCATACACAGATTTACCAAAATCCTTAACAACAATCAAAAAAAGGTTGTTAGCTATGCAAGCAGGATAAAGAAAATAATAAAAAATAAGATATAACAGGCTAGTATCTCAGGTGAACGGTTCAGTTTGATGTTTGATGAATGGACCTTGACTGCAAATAGGCGCTATATAAATATAAACATCTACTTAGTAAATTCTTTCTGGAGCTTGGTGCGAGTAAGAATATCAATGACAGCTGGAAACTACCTAGATATGAGTTTAATGTTTCTCTAGGAAAAGACATTGTTACCATCGTAACTGATGGGTCAAATGAAATGCGAAAAGTAGGCAGACTAGTTAATACAGAGCAACATATTTGTTTGGCGAATAGCATCCTTTTGGCAGTTTGCGATGTTCTCTATAATAGGAGGTCCATTCTAGATCAAAGAGCTGATGAAGCAGCTGATAATCTGGACGAAGACCACGAAGATTTGGATGGTCCTGAATCAGCTGACTGTGTTGAAACCTGTCGCCTGCAAGGCCCGCTAGATCAGACGAAGGACATCAGCGCATAAGGAAAGTTCGTTAGGTAGTTTTATATTTTAAAAAAGCTCCAACGAAAAATAATAACGATCTTTAAAACTATGTCGGATCCGAGCAAGGCATTTAACTGTCTCCTTTAAATGGATTGTAAAACAAGATGAAATAGTCTCTTGACAATGCTCGAATAGTTTCCCATTTTGAAAAATAGTATATATTAATAGGCCTGCAATATTCAGAGCAATTAGAAACAACAGAGTTTGATTCGATTCAGAAAATTATTGAAGTTTTACTCCCTGTAAAATTGGCTGTGGCGGCCTTTAGTCGCAGACTTGCAAATTTATGCACTGTTAATACTTCATCAAGATTTGTATTTAGGCTGTTAGGAGAAAAACGGTCTATTCTTCTGAATGCTATGAAAATTACAATATTGGGCCGAATAAAAGAGCGTCAGTGTACCGAGCTATCTGGTATGCTAAGCTATCTCCAGAATCCACATTGTACCAGCGAAAATTTACCAATTGAAATAAAATCTCTATTTTTGAAACCAAGCAACGCAAATATTTAAAAAAAATACTTCAATGATCTAGATGTTGAACTTTATGCTTGGTAGCCAAAGAAATGAAGAGAACCCAGTAGATACCCATATTGATCAGAACAAGGTAGTCGTCAATTAACGCTACAAGAAGAGCTGCAAAAGTATGAAAATAATCAATCATGAAATGCCGCAAGAAACTAATCTAATTAATACCATTGCAAAAGAAATGAATCTTTCGAAAGTGGTGGCACTTACATAGTTTGGAGCAGGCGTACCAATATTTCTCGACCGTTTCCGCGTCGTCCGAAATCGGGAACAAATTTAGAAGCAGGCTTGGAGACGATACCTTAGATGCTTTGCTATTGCTTCAATGTTACTTCCGAAAAACCTAATGAGGTTTTGCCGAAATTTTTATGTTACTTTATTATGTATCTCAATTCTAAGAGTTGTGTTTTGTTGTTGTGGTTTTTGGTCGTGATTTTTTGTTGTAATTTGTAATAGATGTAATTCTTAATATCTGTCTTCATACTGTCAACGTTTTGGATAATTAAAATTATTGTTTTTATTTGCATCAATAATATAATTTAGTTATAATGCAATTTTTTATACAGTGTTTAGCTCACTTATTGTTGTAGTTTTGAAATGATGGCAAATTATATAATCTGTTTACTAGAAACTTGACTTATTTTGTTGTGTTGTATTTTGAATTTCAAATCCCGGGATCCCGGGATCCCGGGATTTGAGATTTTTTAATCCCGTAATCCCGGGATTGAAAATATGGTTCGGGATTGGAATCCCTAACTGCGACGTCGTCTACCGCAGCCAGGCACAGCCAAGCTGTCAGTTGAGTTGACTTTATGGGTTTTCCATAGCAGCGATCACACCAAGTCGCAGCTATGCGCAGCCAGGCGCAGCTCAGGTCGAAATGAGGTCTGTTTCCGTACTTGAATCTAATATAATATATTAAAATAGATTCGCAGCAAGTCGTTTCCGTACTTTTGCTGCAAGCCAAATGCAAGCCAAATTTTCCAGCAAAAAGAAGCCAGCTGCCAAATTCTGTTACTGCTGCAGTTTGCTGAAAGTACGGAAACAGACCTATGGATTCAACTTTTGTCGCAGCGAAGAGTTGCAATCAGCTGTAATTACTTGAGAAACGCGCGGGATTTGAAATGTATGCGAAAATGTAAATAGAGTTGATTTTATATTATTAATTTTTTGAGGAATTCGAAAACGATTTTTACTAATAATAGCTTAGATAGTTAAAAGTAAAATAAAAAGATAGTTAATAGCAAATTTGAAAAATAATTAAAAGCAAATTGATTATAGTAATTTTAAATACTTGAGTAGTCTAGTTGGAGGGGAACTACTTGGATTTGACTCGATTTGACAATAAGTTGCTAAAAAATTACTACCATCCCCTTCAATCAGCCCCTGGACACGGACGGTAGACCTTTCCACCATTAACCCCCTCAATCCCCTCGCGCACAAAGCATGTTACAGCTGCCTTTACGCCATTTCGCTCCCATTGTCAAATTGGAGGGGAACTACTTGGATTTGACCATAGAGGTATAAGACGTTAAGAGTGGTGGTAAAGAAGCATTCTGTCTCGAGGTCACCCATATCCACAAATTATTCCAATACAACGAAATATCTTTCGGGGTGTAGATCAGTTGCTCGTTCTGGGGGCATTAACTTGGCGCGCATATTTGAAAAAAGTTAAAATATTAAAATTCAAAGATAATTATTCGTATATTTAAAATTTGAAGGTAATCTGCACTCTACATCGTGGTCGGTCATTGTTCTTCGGTATTAATATTTGTCAATAAATTGAAATATATGACCTCTCTCTTTAAATTAATATATTTGCTTCTATAAAGTAGAACGAAACGAATCTTATTGTTGAATTGTTGAAGAACTATATATTATTATCTTGAAACATTTTCATTAACTGCATTAACGCTATTTAACCACTGTACGCAGATTAATTAGAGAATTATTTTCATTTCATTACGTTTGCTTACAATGAAAAATCTGAATGCAAATGAGATGATAAATTTTCTACTACCTCCCTCTTCCTTTTTAACCGGGCTTGGGACCGGCTTCGGCGGAATTAAGGCACTACGCAGATTTTTTTGGGCTCTTATTATTTACATGAACTCATTCTTCTAAAATTAATCTGAATTTATGATAGTCGAAACCATGGCATTTTAATAAATTTCTTATTTTAACCTATGTTATGATAATTAGCAACACAAATTTTCCCAAAAATTAAAATTTCTTCTTTGTGAAATATACGCTACTATTAATTGTAGATTTTTTCCTGCACGAATTTTATTTAGTTCGTGCGACATTTTTTTTTTTAATTCCTCAAACTAATATCGGTTGCCCCAATGGATAGACTTCTAAGCCTACTTCATTGGCAATCTTATGGGCATGTCCACTCCATTTCTACTATCTCACTGCAAGTAGTTCCCCTCCAATTTGACAATGCGAGCGTATGAACGTATGACGGCTACAGCCCCTGGACACGGACGGTATAACTTTCCACCAATAGCCCGCGCGACCGATTGCGAATGGGCAAACCAAAGACGTATGAGATTTCTATTTTTCATTTTCTTGTGGGGGCATAGGAACAGGCGCGGCATTTCGAAATATTTACTGTCTATTGAAAAATTCGATTGGTATATTTTAATTGCAGCAACTTATTTTAGCTTAGATTTCTATAAAGAAATACAATCGTTGCTTCAAATATTATATGGCAAAGCAAATATAGTGCAGGTAATAGTGTATCGCAGGAAAGTGGAGTCATTGTATACATATATGCAAATACTTACATATATGCAAAACAATACTATTCATATCTGCAAAACACTCAATTGTACCATACATGGAAATTTTTTAAAAAAAAGTGATTATCACATAAATTGTTAGGCATTTCACTGAAGTATATTAAATAAAGCAAATGTATTATAGTTGGAGAATTTCCTTAAGCAAATTGATATAGCAAATATAACTGAGAGCGCAAGTAATTTTTTATGGTCTGAGTTTAATGGATATTTACTTTGTAGTTATCAGGGTGAAGCGATCAGTACCGCAAATCACATTGTCTCTTATAAACGAATTAAAACACTGTACCGAACAAGAGCCTCCCTCTTTCTTTTACAACCGGACTTGGGACACGGCTTTGGCAAAATTACGGCTCTCGTCCTGTTTATATACATATATACATATATATATATATATATATATATATATATATATATATATATATATATATATATATATATATATATATATATATATATATATATATATATATATATATATATATATATATATATATATATACTGAAGAAAACTCAAAACTACTGTCTGCTGCACCTCGCGTAGGGTCGTTGATAGGAGAAGACTGTTGAAAGCAAACAATACACTGTTATTGGCGGACAATGTGAATATCAAAATGTATCAAAATATTACTTACTGCAGCAGGCTCAAAACTGATGTCTGCGGCGCCTGACACAGGGTCGTTGATAGGATAAGCCTGTGAAAATGAAATAAAACACTGTTATTAGCGGACAATATGAATTCAACCATACTTTGCAAATGCTATATATATATATATATATATATATATATATATATATATATATATATATATATATATATATATATATATATATATATATATATATATATATATATATATATATATATATATATATATATATATATATATATATATATATATATATATATATATATATAGTACACTGTAGAAGAAATGCAGGAAATGTTCTTTGATGAATCTCGAATTATCGTGGAGTCTGAACGAGAAAGGTTCGAAAACAAAACAAGTGTTGGAGTTGCTATTATTAGTTTGCTTTCAGGTTTGATGAAAGGTTGGAAACCACGTAGACTCGGGGGTGGTTTTGGCGGGAAAAAAGAATCTGGCCAACTACGTTTTGGCGGCACAGCCCGACCATTTCAAAAACTCCTAGATCTGACGAGTAGAAATATTCATTCAAACGAAAAGCATAAAATATATTAACGGTTTAGAATTAGTCCAGTAATTTTACTATAGAGATTTTTACTTTAATTTATTGCGTCAGCGACCTAGTATTAAATGGTTCTTAACTCAACAATTGTTTCTGCTTGAGTCTTCCTCTTGTAATTGGAGCACAATGTTGATTGACCGAATAATGTCCATGGCCCAAAGGCAGGGACAAGCGCAATGTAATGTCGGAACGAATAGGAAATACGAAATAATAGTTTAAGTAGTCCTTAGTGAATGTGAAACATAAAAAATTTATCAAAAAGAATTTTAAAAAATCCACAAAATTTTTATGAATTGTTTCCTGAGCGACTCCATTTTTACACTATTTTTTGCGGCTGTTTTCATTTCCTTATATCTCACTCTTCTCAGGGATATCTCCATGATATCTCCAAATCCAGCATTTTCTCAGAACGAATTGGAATGCCATCCTGACATGAGTACTGTGCTGTCACTTCCTAAGCTCATCTTCACTTTTCATGCTATAGATCATAGTGTCTTATGTATTGTAATTCGGACCAAATGTCAGGCATATTAAACATCCCTTCAGTACGCTTTCATAGAATTTAAACGATCGTCACCAGCCACGTATGCTGTTGATAAAATGCAAGTAATACTCTGTGGTGAATCCTCGTGGTGCTCGATCACGAAATCAGAAACATTAGGGACGCTTGTATCGATATAACAACTTGATTTCAGGTAAGTGCCGAGTTGGTAGCTATGTCGACTCGAAGGATACTTCGGCGAAACTGCGCTTTGGCGGCAGAACACGGACATTCCAAAAAAAAAGCTCTGACCGAACACTCCTATGTGCCCCAATCACAGACATAAAATAAATTAATAATTTATTTTTCAATTTGGAAACAATGGATCAAAAATACAAAAACTTTAACATATTTTAATTATATCTTGCTTCTGTACAGCTATCCCGATTTTAATTAAATTTTTATTTATTGTTCTACTAAATCAATTGAGAGTCGAAATTATTGCAGAACCGCAGCATTGGCAACAACACTTGGATTGTTCACTACCTCACCCAGGCTATCTAAAACTTCCTTGCGATAATCGTCGAAATCGCCATCGATCTGAATATCAAAATAAATTTCGTCAGTTTCACTTAAAGTTTTGATGGCGGTTTTCCTTACCTCGTTAATAGTTTGGTCTTCGATTACGTATAGCGAACAGTTTGTTTCGCGAATTAATCGTTCATCGTGAAAAACGATCACTACACCGCCTTCGTATTCGTTTATAGCTTCTTCTAAGGCGTCAATTGATTCAATATCTAAATTATTTGTAGGTTCGTCCTGGGAAGGAACATAATGTCAGAAGAAAAGTTTTTTCAAAGTTTTTTCAAATTTTTTTTCTGGTAAGCCGGATTGCTTACCAGAATTAACACATCTGGTCCACTCAGACACAGCTCGGCCAGCGCTACTCTTGCTTTTTGTCCACCAGACAAATCCTTCATTTTGATTATATGAGCATGACTGGCCAGACCGAACGATCCAAGAGCCTTCCGTGCCTTCTCGTGCTGCAAATCGAATAGCCGCTGCAGGTACTCGGCAGGAGTCTCTTCCGCAGTCAAATGCTCACCGGAATGCTGATCGAAACGTCCAATTCTCAAACGATGATTTTTCCTAACTTCACCTTTAACCGGCTCCAAATCTCCAACAAGTAGCTTCAAAAACGTTGATTTCCCAACACCGTTGGGACCAACAATAGCCACGCCACTGCTCAAGTCGATACCAAATTCGCAATTGATGAATAGAGACGGTTGACCCGGAAAATTGAAGTAAACACCTGTAAAGTAGTGTTTGTGGGAGGGTTTAATTTTGTGTCTGCTGTAGATGCCTTACCGTGTAAGCCCAAGATCGGAGGTTGCAATTGCGATGGTTCTGGAAACCGGAATTTCACGATGTATTCCTTTGGTCGAGCCAGTAGCTCTGTTGGACCTTCATCCTCTTCATTCTTCGTTGCCTTACCCTTGTTTTTCTCCTGTTTTCGCATAATAGTTTCCTTTTGTTTCTTTTCCTAAAATAGGAGTAAGTGATTGCAAGTTATCATATAAACATCCCTTTAAAGTAGATTTCATATATTCGGGACGAAAAACACTGTTACTTGGAAGCGTCCACTTACCGCCGCTTTTTTCGATTGCCCATGAGCCTTCAATTCTTTCAGTCTCTTCTCTTGTTTTTCATACTCCTTAATCATTTCTTTCCGTTTTTGTACATACATTTTTTTAAACATGGAGTAGTTTCCTTTTAGTAGTATAATTTCTTGGTATCTAAATGAATGATTTCGTTACAAACATTATCCAAGAAACTTTGATCGTGAGAAACGATGAGTAAAGTTTTTTTCCAGCCTTGCAAGTAGGTAAATTGGTATAAACAATTAGTTTAATGATTTTCTTCTTCTGCAAAAACATACTTATCAAGCCAAATTACAGCGTTCAAATCCAAGTGATTAGCAGGTTCATCCAGCATGAGCAAAGTGGGTTCCATGTACAATGCACGAGCTAGCGACACACGCATCCTGACACAGGGTCGTTGATAGGATAAGCCTGTGAAAATGAAATAAAACACTGTTATTTGCGGACAATATGAATTCAACCATACTTTGCAAATGCTAAATATATATATATATATATATATATATATATATATATATATATATATATATATATATATATATATATATATATATATATATATATATATATATATATATATATATATATATATATACATATATATATATTTATATATATAAATATATATATATATATATATATATATATATATATATATATATATATATATATATATATATATATGTATATATATATATATATATATATATATGTATATATATATATATATATATATATATATATATATATATATATATATATATATATATATATATACATATATATATATATATATATATATATATACACATATAAATATATATATATACGAATTGAAATGATTTAAATTTTACTTACTGAAGAAAACTCAAAACTAATGTCTGCTGCACCTCGCGTAGGGTCGTTGATAGGAGAAGCCTGTTGAAATTAAACAATACACTGTTATTGGCGGACAAAGTGAATTCGAGCATACTTTGCAAATGCTTGAGTTTAGCTTGAAAAACTCAATTTCAATAGCTTGTATAAGTTTGCACTTATTGGATTAATGATTAGATTAACTTGCTTGGATTGTTCTACCTTTTAAAACAAAGTATTTTACGTGAAAGTCCAATGTTTGTAGGCAAAGATAAGTAAGTTCTTGAAATCGTTCAAAAAAATGAAATATGGATGTATGTCGAGGAATTGAAATATATGTTGCTTCTAAATGAATAATTTTGTCTTTCAAATGAAAGATTTTGCGGCACTAATTGATGCATTTGGAATTTATGAAGTACAAACATTATGAATGAAAATACAAAACCCGCACGAATGTATACACCATGTGACTGGTCAGTAATTTTCACTGAATCAATCATATAGAAGAATATGATATATATATAAGAGCTTGATTGGCAATCGCTTTTTGGGGTTTTATCAGACCACTTGTGTTTCAAATGATTTACCCTCGTACGTCGATATTGGACCAAAGCAATGGGAAGTCAAGCAGGACGAATTTGTATTCGGCCAGCAAAGAGTCGTATAGATGAATATCATATTCGGCTATACAATTAGTATGCGGATTTGTATTCGGCTGCTAGCGTGCCGATAAAAGAATCTGAATATATATCCAAACAAAAATAATAAATATATATCCAAACAAAAACTTACCGAACTATCCATACGAGCACTCGTTACCTCAGTAGCTGAGTTTCTTTTGGTTTCAATGTTCTGAAAGTGGCAATTTTATAAATTAAATTTAAGCTCAAGGAAAACGTTATAATTACTTACGCGTGAATTCCCTTCAACTGCGATAGGAACTGCATTAGCAGTGAGAGTTGTCCGGTTACCTAGTCGAATGAAGCACTCGGTTTTAAAATGCTCCGAACAAATCACAGTTTTTTTACTTAGATGCAGTTCCGGCAAACCCAAGGCGCTTTTCCACACACATTGCTACAGAGCCTACCATTTAGGTAAAATAATAGAGTGCCCCAGAGTGAAATCTTTGCTTTGCAATACCTCCTAAAAGTACGGGCCGTCCGGCTACGGAATGCCTTCTAGATGTACGGGCCGTAATGCAGAATGATGACGTCAAAGCATCGGGACAAATGTCGCTAAAAACACACGTAGTCTTATGGGACGTTCGCGGGAAAATGTTGATTGTACGGGTTGTGTTAAAGTGAGTGAAATGAAAACTAAAGTGGTATATGCGGAACAGTGCTAGTGAACAGCTTAAACACAAATTAATGCGGTGCGTGCGGTATAATGTGGAAAATTCGCTACGAAATGTTTATCGGTTGGTGTTAGGTTATGTGATGGTTTGTGTCGATTTACTGTCGCGATACAATAAATTGGTACAAAGTGTACGTTATGACTAAATATTATTATTATAACGCGTCCACGCACAAAACACTAACGTTTTATTCATATTTTAACCAAAAAACAGCAGGTGAAATCTCCGTGTACATCGGCACTGCCTCATGGAAATGTCAAATTTCCTTAACTCATTACGTCGTGGCGAGAACGATTACGTAGCTTCTAGAAGGCATTGGGCTACGTAATCGTTTTAGCTATGACGTCAATTTGGGCAGGCATTTTGACATTTCCATCTGGCAGTGCCGATATACTCCGAGATATTACGTGCGGATTTTTAGCTATAATATGAATAAAACGTTAGTTTTTTGTGCGTGGACGCGTTATTATAATAATATTTAGCCATAACTTGCATTTTGTATCAATTAATTGTATCGACAGTAAATTGACACGAAACGTCACATAACCTTACACCAGCTGATAAACATTTCGTAGCGAAGTTTCCCAATAATACCGCACGCACTGCATTAATTTTTATTTTAGCTGTTCACTAGCACTGTTCCGCACATCTCACTTTATTTTCATTTCACTCACTTTAACACAACCTGTACAGCCCCTGGACACGGACGGTATAACTTTCAACCATTAGCCCCTTCAATCCTTTCGCGCACAAAGCATGTTAAAGCTGCCTTTACGCCATTTCGCTCTCATTGTCAAATTGGAGGTGAACTACTTGGATTTGACCCGATTTAACAATGAGCAGACAAAAAATTACTACCATCCCCTTCAATGTAAATCTTATGGGCATGTCCACTCCATTTCTACTATCTCACTGAACCTGTACAATTAACATTTTCCCGCGGACGTTCCGTAACCGCTGAAGCACACTGCGACGTCGTCTACCGCAGCCAGGCGCAGCCAAGCTGTCAGTTGAGTTGACTTTATGGGTTTTCCATAGCAGCGATCACACCAAGTCGCAGCTATGCGCAGCCAGGCGCAGCTCAGGTCGAAATGAGGTCTGTTTCCGTACTTGAATCTAATATAATATATTAAAATAGATTCGCAGCAAGTCGTTTCCGTACTTTTGCTGCAAGCCAAATGCAAGCCAAATTTTCCAGCAAAAAGAAGCCAGCTGCCAAATTCTGTTACTGCTGCAGTTTGCTGAAAGTACGGAAACAGACCTATGGATTCAACTTTTGTCGCAGCGAAGAGTTGCAATCAGCTGTAATTACTTGAGAAACGCGCGGGATTTGAAATGTATGCGAAAATGTAAATAGAGTTGATTTTATATTATTAATTTTTTGAGGAATTCGAAAACGATTTTTACTAATAATAGCTTAGATAGTTAAAAGTAAAATAAAAAGATAGTTAATAGCAAATTTGAAAAATAATTAACAGCAAATTGATTATAGTAATTTTAAATACTTGAGTAGTCTAGTTGGTAGATTACTGACTTCTTGCTTGTGGGATCCCTGATTCGAATCCAAGTTCGGACGAAAGCCCGCGAACCAAGCAGCTTTGAGTTCACCTAGCTCTGATTAGGTACGTGGTTAAAAATCAGGGGTAAAGTGAGTCGTCGAATTCCACACTCGTATTCACATTGATTGAAAAAATTGTAAAGAAGCTCCTCACCAGCTTCAACTCCTAGACCCGTACGAGGGTTGTCGTTGGATCACTTTTAATTTAATTATGGTTTAAAGACCAGTTTTTTTCTCCTACAAGCCAGATCTAGTCAAATGTACTTACATATTTATAACGAGGGCTATTTGGCTTTCTTCTCAAAGCCCATCAGTGAAATATTATGCTAATAGTATAACAAACGTATGTTTAATTTAAATAACATTGGAAAATGTTTAAGAGCCAAGTAAGATTTCAAAGGTGACTATGGTAAAAGGCAAGTAGTAAAATAAAGTTTTAAAGCATTCGGCATAAATATAAGGTTGAGTTCACGTTAGAATTAAACTCATTTACAGTGCATAGAAAAGAACACCCTCGAATAAATCAAAAAATACATAGCATTATTTCAAAATGCAGTCAATTAAAGATGCAGTGTTGAATAACGAGGTGACAATAGAGATACTGATAGCCCAAGTGAAGGAGCGTCCGATTATTCATGAGAAAGCTACAGGCGGATACAGAGATGTCGCTGTGAAATTCAAACATCAACTGAAAATTCTTCTAATTCACTGACACTTAGTCACGTTTCAGTGTAACCAGGCGATTTCGTTGGCTGCGCTTGGTCACTGATGGCTGCGCCTCGCTGCGTCGACTGTACTTCAGGCATAAGACTGCGTATGTTTTTCGCGACACTTTGACAGTCTAGTGGGACGTCATTATTCTGCACTACCAGCCCCTGTACGCGGACGGTATAACTTTCCACTAATAGCCTCTTCAATCCGCTCGCGCACAAAGCATGTTAAAGCTGCCTTTACGCCATTTCGACCTCATTGTCAAATAAGCTAAAAACTTACTACCACCCCCTTCAATGTAAATCTTATAGCCCGTCCAGACTACGGATACTTAAGTATCCGCATACATAAGTATCGTCCACACTTTTCATTGATTTTCATGGCAAGGGTAAAATGTATCTGCAGATGTCGCTGCAGTGAGGACAATACTTATGTATCCGGATACATAAGTATCCGTAGTCTGTACGGGCTATTATGGGCATGTCCATTCAATTTCTACTACCTCACTGTGCACTACGGCCAGTGAGAAAGTAGAAATGGAGTGGACATGCCCGTAAGATTTACATTGACGGGGATGGTAGTAATTTTTTAGCAACTTATTGTCAAATCGAGTCAAATCCAAGTAGTCAGCCCCTCGACACGGACGGTATAACTTTCCACCATTAGCACCTTCAATCCTCTCACGCACAAAGCATGTTAAAGCAGCCTTTACGCCATTTCGACCTCATTGTCAAATTGGAGGGGAACTACTTGGATTTGACTCGATTTGACAATAAGTTGCTAAAAAATTACTACCATCCCCTTCAATCAGCCCCTGGACACGGACGGTAGACCTTTCCACCATTAACCCCCTCAATCCCCTCGCGCACAAAGCATGTTAAAGCTGCCTTTACGCCATTTCGCTCCCATTGTCAAATTGGAGGGAAACTACTTGGATTTGACCCGATTTGACAATGAGTAGACAAAAAATTACTACCATCCCCTTCAATGTAAATCTTATGGGCATGTCTACTCCATTCCTACTATCTCACTGCCTTCAATGTAAATCTTATGGGCATGTCCACTCCATTTCTACTATCTCACTGCAAGTAGTTCCCCTCCAATTTGACAATGAGGTCGAAATGGCGTAAAGGCAGCTTTAACATGCTTTGTTCGTGAGAGGGTTGAAGGGGCTAATGGTGGAAAGTTATACCGTCCGTGTCGAGGGGCTGACTACGGCCTACACTTTGACAGTCTAGTGGGACGTCATTATAAGTCGAAATAAGGCGAACGACACACACGGCGGTTCTACCGATACGCTTCTCCAGAGGAAAACCGGGTCGGTACGCTATGGTCGTGCATTACCTTAGCATTATCATGACACACACACCGCGGCTTGACCGCCTCTTGGTTTTGGAATGCACAACCAAGCCGACTCGGTTTTTCTCTCAGAAAACGCTTTGTTAGAACCGCCGTGTGTGGCATTGGCTTAACTGCTGGAGGCCGCCTGACGACCGAGATGATTTCGAGACACGTCGAATGATATATATATATATATATATATATATATATATATATATATATATATATATATATATATATAAATATATATATATATATATATATATATATATATATATATATATATATATATATATATATATATATAAATATATATATATATATATATATAAA
>CAXBUK010000035.1:27500-30142 GCA_963978885.1 Nemotelus pantherinus | reverse complement strand
CGAACGAGACTCAAATATATTAAATAGATGCAAACAGGATTATGGTGTTTGAAACTTTATATAGCCTTCATATATTTAGATGCAGCAATGTTCTCTATTTATTTGATAGTGTCTATATCGGTTGAGCCGTACCTGTTTGTTTGTCCCATTAATACGGACACTAGCTTCTTAAATGGACAAATTGCGTCTAGCAATAATGAGATTGAGCAATAACAGGTCTGTGATGCCCTTAGATGTCCTGGGCTGCACGCGCGCTACAATGAAAGTATCAACGTGTATTTCCTAGACCGAGAGGTCCGGGTAAACCGCTGAATCACTTTCATGCTTGGGATTGTGAACTGCAACTGTTCACATGAACCTGGAATTCCCAGTAAGTGCGAGTCATTAGCTCGTATTGATTACGTCCCTGCCCTTTGTACACACCGCCCGTCGCTACTACCGATTGAATTATTTAGTGAGGTCTCCGGACGTGATCACTGTGACGCCTCCGTGTGTTACGGCTGTTTCGCAAAAGTTGACCGAACTTGATTATTTAGAGGAAGTAAAAGTCGTAACAAGGTTTCCGTAGGTGAACCTGCGGAAGGATCATTATTGATTCTTCAAAACAAAAAACATATATTTTATCATTGATAAATTATATAACTGAAATTAATGGAATTGACGGAAGGTTTAAACCTGAAATTAATGGAATTGACGGAAGGCATATATTAAAACGTTCTAAAGTTTTAATTTAAAGCAAACATATAAAGCAAACGCAAAGCATGAGCCAAAGTAAAAGCGTTGTTCGAATTGATCAAATAAAATCAATATATCTCATCTGATTTTATAAGTTTCACAAAATTCACAAAATAAAATATGATTTGATTATTATCAAACATATATAAATGATTTACCAAAATCAAATATAAGCAATTAGATTTTAAAAATATACATTCAAACACACACACACTTCAGAAATTAACTCAGAAATGATAAATTAAGTGATGAATATCACGGTATCTAAGATATCATGCTTATAGAGAAAAGTCATTCATTCTCAGTTCAATATATACATTATACATTATACATGATATAATGTATATGGGGCGATAACATAACGATAACATCAAAATGATGTTATCGAAAGAAAAACTTTCAAATGCTATATAATTTGATCATATAAGTTATGTCATTATGACATGTCAATTCTGGAATCATTCAGCCAAAGAACCAGAATTGATGAAAATTGTTTAAGCAGCTTTTGCAGTGCGTATTAGGTTGTTTAAGCATCTTATATGTGAAAATGATTGCGTTAATCGGTGGAAGCAAGTCCAGTTCTTAGCGTGGCAAAAAGCATATATAGCACGCGGACGGATGCCATTAATTCTCTCGTACTTTCGGTATATCTTTCTATTTAGAGACACGAAGGCAGTCTCTAGTAGGATAGATATGCAAAGGACTCCGGATACCAAAAATAATATTCTAAGAAAACTGAATATTATAGGTATAGGGGCAATACCTAAGTACGAAAGGGGTGGAGATAAGTACTTTCCGAACGGGTTTCCTGAAGATCTTCTATAGAAAAACTATAGAATTTATCATTTCGAAAAATTATATTAGCATTTGAAAGCATTACACTTTCTCGATTGGGGCATGCTTCCTCAAATTGAGAATGTGATAAGAACTGAGAGTGATATGAACAAGTATTATAAGTAGACTATTTGAAAAATATATTTGAAACTATAGCATAATCCAGTTATGTTCTTTTTTCGTATATTTCGCGAATAGGATTTATCATAGTATCGTAAATTTCGATTTGGTTACCATGCTTTTCAAAATCGAAAAACTGATATTAATCTGAGAATGATGTAAACAAGTATATAAATACTAATTGCAAATAGCAAACAGCCTATTAAGAACCTTACAAACAGCCTATTAAAAACTAATAAGCAGCCATATTAGTAAACGTGAACAATGAATATGAAACTAATTTATATGCCAAATCAATATCGAACTAGGGGCAAAAGACTAATCTTATAATAGAAAGTTTGCAAAATGCCTTATAAAAGAGATGGAAATATATTGTTATACTTAATAGTGTTTCATATGAAATATTATAACAAGTTAAAGTTACTATCCAAATGGATGGTATCTAAGATATTCGTAACAATTTCATCTCTATAATATCAATAATAATACATAAGTATTATTATTGAGCAAAATTTTTTTTTTGCTTTAATAAAAATTTCAAAGAAAAAATTAATTACCCTAAGCGGAGGATCACTTGGCTCATGGGTCGATGAAGAACGCAGCAAAATGCGCGTCATCGTGTGAACTGCAGGACACATGAACATCGACATTTTGAACGCATATTGCAGTCCATGCTTTACATGTATCTAAAAAGTATATGTTGCATGGACTACATATGGTTGAGGGTTGTAAGAATATCTCTAACTAAAAAGAAATTGAGTTGCTTTTTATGGAATTATTGCAATTTCAATAAAAATGCATAAGTTGTATTATTAAGAGTATTTGCAAAACTGATTTATTAGTTTTCAATAGAAACTCTTATAATATTAAGAAAATATCATTTCGGGAAAGATATATCAAAGACTTATATATAAATCAATAATGGTTGATTATATTAGTTTCTTTCCTTGAAA
>CAXBUK010000035.1:5000-22500 GCA_963978885.1 Nemotelus pantherinus | reverse complement strand
TTTATAAAAGAATATATTATGAAAAGCTTTATTGCAGTCTTTTGTACAGCATTAAAGATACGTGTGCGATGAACGATAAAGAGTATTGATAGCTGAGCTATTAATGCTCTCTGGTGTTCAGATATCGCTTTTAATATTTTGCATAATTGCACCATCAAATAATGTGCATATCAAAACTGGCTTAAAAAAAAATTCAAGTAAAAGTACCTACGTTCTCAACACGCAGGGAAGTTAATCTGGTTGAAAGGTGATTCACCGATTCCAGTTTAACTTTTGGGAGTTTCCGATCCCACGTACCCGAGGACCGCAAGGGGGCTGATTTGTTTAATTACAATGAAGCCTTTGGGGCTTAATCCTTCCCCACGGACCTAGGAGCTGAACTTCATTAAGAGTTCAGTTTATTGTATTTACTTTATACACATTATTGATTTGGAACAACATTAAAAGCGTCTGATTGAAAAATGTTTGTACAAATCTTAAATAATCAAGATTGAAGCACTTAAGAGACATATATAAATCATTAAAAACAAATTGATAATGGCAAAAACAAAGCCAAATGATTTACTTGTACACACTAGTGTAAGACATTCAAACTTTAAATGTTCAATGATACTTGAAAATTCATTTTTATACTTTGTTCTTCATACGTAAGTAGTGATTGAGAAATTTTTTCAATCAGTCTTGCTATTCGGACGTTTTTGCATGAGGAACGATTTATAATGGGTACGGTACATGGTTACATTCGTCTCGACTATATTTCAAGTACAATTATTTGCAAAACTCCTCCGGTTCTCCGGTTGCCGAATGCGATGTAGGATTAAGCGCAAACTTAAAATTTGATTTTTCTACCCAGTATAGAACAGCAAACCTGAGTGTTTTACAATAGTTGTACAAGCATCATTTCGTTTACTTTTTCCTTTATCAAATTGTTCTAGATGTTTATGATTCAGCGGGAATTTCAAGTAAACAAATACTAGCTGTCATATCACTCAAACTTTGATCATTAAGAAGACGTTGCGTTTGATATATATATATATATATATATATATATATATATATATATATATATATATATATATATATATATATATATATATATATATATATATATATATATATATATATATATATATATATATAAAAGGGGCACGTCTGCTTAATCAAAGCATGAGAGTTATTTCAATTAGTTTTTCTTTACTTGAAATTTCCGATGGATAAGCAAGCATATGTTTTGTAAATGCCTAAATCAAACGATGACATGTTGCTTTACTTTATTCAAGTTAAACACTCTATCTGTAATATCTTAAGAGATAGAATGTAAGAAATTCGAAGCGATATAGCATCTTTGATTATTTAGAGAAAGTAAAAGTCGTAACAAGACCTACCGAAAAATCATATTGATTCTTCATAAAATAAACGTATATTTTATCACTGATAAACTATATATAAAATGGAATTGAAAATATATTATGTATTTTCTGATAAAAAAAAGGTATTGCACCTTATATATGGGTTAAGAGTGACATTTTATGAATAATATTTGTAAAGTGTAATTTCCTCTCGACTCAAAATGAAATTTTTGTTTAACAAAAATATTTCATATATGCGCAGTGGTAGCGTTGAAGTGTTTGGCATAAGCCTGCATGGAGCCATCATTCGCATAAAATACAAAATAAAATTTTGTATTAATAACTGTTACTGGGGCCTCTGACAGAAATGAAAATATATTTTTTAATAAAAGAATATATTATGAAAAGCTTTATTGCAGTCTTTTGTACAGCATTAAAGATACGTGTGCGATGAACGATAAAGAGGATTGATAGCTGAGCTATCAATGCTCTCTGGTGTTCAGATATCGCTTTATATATTCGAGACTATTTAACGTCTTTTAAAAGACTTTCAAATGTCGTCTGAATAAATTTTACAAAGATTGAACGATGTGTAAGATTAATAAATAAAAGGCTTTTGAAATATATCATTCGTGATAATTAAATGAAATGGTCCAAACTAACAAAGCAATGCTTGTTTAAATACTTTAAGAAAAGTCATGCATACCAAATTGTTATTTAATAATAATAATGAATAACAATAAAGATCTGGGGCGGGTTCTTGTTCGATTCTCTTGAACAAGAATTAAAATGTATATACAAAGTTATATACAAAGTACTTATCCGATGTACGCATCGGAAAAGAACTTAAACAAACATCATCCTGATGTTAAAAGAGAATGATCTTTGATTATTTAGAGAAAGTAAAAGTCGTAACAGGTAAACCTACCGAAAAATCATATTGATTCTTCATAAAATAAACGTATATTTTATCACTGATAAACTATATATATATATAAATATATAAAATGGAATTGACGGAAGGTGTAAATGTGAAATTAATGGAATTGACGGAAGGCACATATTATAATTATAATTGCTTAGAAATCCTTATAAGGTTTTCATTTTAAAGCAAACAAAATGCATTAACCAAAGCTAAAGCGTTGTTCAAATTGTTCAACCAAATAAAAAGTCATACACATACTCAAAGCAAAACAATTATATTTCAATAATATAAAGATATTATCTGTGGGGCGGCAGATAGATATCAGGCAACTTACATTTTAAAATCATTTTACACAGTTGTAAGCTAGATGTGTCCCCTAGCAACAAACAAACTAAGCATTAAGCCTTAATAAAATATAAGGTGTTTAGACACTAGACCAAACCCCAAGAAAATGTCTATAAATTAGGGGGGTTTTAAAAACGCGCGCGCGCGCTAAGCAAAAATTTAAAAGCTTACTCTTTACTAAATAAATAGCGTTATCAAGCCTTAATAAAATATATAAGGTGCTTGGACACTAAACCACGTATAAACCTGAAATAAATGGAATTGACGGAAGGAAGGCATATATTAAAACGTTATAAAGTTTTAATTTAAAGCAAACATATAAAGCAAACGCAAAGCATTAGCCAAAGTAAAAGCGTTGTTCGAATTGATCAAATAAAATCAATATATCTCATCTGATTTTATAAGTTTCACAAAATTCACAAAATAAAATATGATTTGATTATTATCAAACATATATAAATGATTTACCAAAATCAAAAATAAAGCAATTAGATTTTAAAAATATACATTCAATAGCACACTTCATTCTCAGAAATGATAAATAAAGTGATCAATATCACGATATCTAAGATATCATACTTATATAGAAAAGTCATATTCATTCACTCAGATCATTATACATTATATATTATACATGATATAATAACTAATATTATCTATTATACATGATATTATACATGATGCTATCGAACTTTCAAATGCTAAATAATTTTAAAATATTCTGTTTTATCCATGAAATTCTCGAATCATTCAGCCAAAGTGGAGAGAATTCATATAAAGATAAAATATATATCTGGAGAATATGTGAAAATGATTGCGTTAATCGGTGGAAGCAAGTCCAGTTCTTAACGTGCACAAAGCATATATCGCACGCGGGCGGATGCCATTAATACTCTCGTACTTTCGGTATATCTTTCTATTAGAGAAACTAAGGCAGTCTCTAGTAGGATAGATATGCAAAGGACCCTGGATACCATGCATAATATGTGTATGTACAATATGTATATTTCATGGTATAGGGGCAATACCTCGACTTTAAGACCTGAAAAATCTTTTAGAACGGGTTTCCTGAAGAAATTCTATAGAATAATATAGAAAAACTATAGAATTTATCATTTCGAAAAATTATCTTAGCATTTGAAAGCAATTCACTTTCTCTATTGGGGCATGCTTCCTCAAATTGTGAGAATGTGATATGAACTGAGAGTGATATGAACTAGTATTATAAATATATAGACTATTTGTATAATACGGAAATTCTCTGATATAATATACTTATATTGTTTATTTCTGCGTGAGTAATATGCTTATAGCATTTATCATAGTATCATAAGTTTCAATTTCGTACCTTGCTTTTCGAAATTGAAAATATGATATAAACTGAGAATGATGTTAACAAGTATATAAATACTAATTGCAAACAGCAAACAGCCTATTAAGAACCTTACAAACAGCCTATTAAAAACTAATACACAGCCATATTAGTAAACGTGAACAATGAATATGAAACTAATTTATATGCCAAAATCAATATCGAACACGACTTGTGTAGAAAACCGTATAAGGTTTTCATTTTAAAGCAAACTAAATGCATTTACCAAAGCTAAAGCGTTCTTCAAATTGTTCAACAAATAAAAACCATTTGATTATTATATCAAATATATATCCTATTGAATACAAAAAGAGTCATACATACTCAAAGCAAAGCTAGATGTCCCCTAGCAAGAAACAAAAAGCCTTCATAAATTATAAGGTGTATTAAGCCTTAATCAAATATAAGGTGTAACTTACATAAAAAAACATTTTACACAGTTCAAACTATTCAACTTGTAAGCTAGATGTCCCCTAGCAAGAAACAAACTGTGTATTGTATTAAGCCTTCATAAAATATAAGGTGTTTAGACACTAGACCCAACCCCAGAAAAATGTCTATAAATTTGGGGGGTTTTCAAAATGCGCGCGTTAAGCTAAATCCAACAGGGTCAACTGACTGTTCTAAGAAAATTATAACAGTTGACTCTTTACAAAATCGCGTTATCACGCCTTCATTAAACAAACCGACTTCAAATTGTACAGGGTCAACTAACAATATTCAGCAAAATACAGCAAACTTAAACAGTTGACTCCTGACAAAATCGCCTTATCAGGCCTTAATTAAACAAACCACCTTCAAATTGTACAGGGTCAACTAACAAAATACAGCAAAATACAGCAAACTTTAACAATTGACTCTTTACAAAATCGCGTTATCACGCCTTAATTTAACTTACTATCTTCAATTTCTACAGAGTCAACTAACAAAATTCAGCAAAATACAGCGAAATTAAACAGCTAACTCTTTACTAAAACGCGTTATGAGGCCTTCATTTAACTTATCATCTTCAATTTCTACAGGGTTAACTAACAAAATTTACCAAAACACAGCAAACTTAAACAGTTGACACTTTACGAAATCGCGTTATAAAGCCTTTACTAAACTTCGAAAATGTCTTATTAAGGCCTGATATAAAAAATTTTATCACTTCTTAATAAAATTGTCCAATGTAGGCTTCTTGTATGGCGTTCCGAAATGTCTTATTAAGGCTTAATAACCAAAAACAATTTTCACTGCAAAAAAAATTTTTTATCACTTCTTAATAAAATCTTCATCCAATGAGGCTTTCAGTATGGCGAAGTCCAAAAATGTTTTATTAAGGCTTAATAAAAAAAAAATTTTATCACTTCTTAATAAAATCTTCCTCCAATGTAGGCTTCTTGTATGGCGTTCCGAAATGTCTTATTAAGGCTTAATAACCAAAAACAATTTTCACTCCAAAAAAAATTTTTTATCACTTCTTAATAAAATCTTCATCCAATGAGGCTTTCAGTATGGCGAAGTCCAAAAATGTTTTATTAAGGCTTAATAAAAAAAAAATTTTATCACTTCTTAATAAAATCTTCCTCCAATGTAGGCTTCTTGTATGGCGTTCCGAAATGTCTTATTAAGGCTTAATAACCAAAAACAATTTTCACTGCAAAAAAAATTTTTTATCACTTCTTAATAAAATCTTCATCCAATGAGGCTTTCAGTATGGCGAAGTCCAAAAATGTTTTATTAAGGCTTAATAAAAAAAAAATTTTATCACTTCTTAATAAAATCTTCCTCCAATGTAGGCTTCTTGTATGGCGTTCCGAAATGTCTTATTAAGGCTTAATAACCAAAAACAATTTTCACTCCAAAAAAAATTTTTTATCACTTCTTAATAAAATCTTCATCCAATGAGGCTTTCAGTATGGCGAAGTCCAAAAATGTTTTATTAAGGCTTAATAAAAAAAAAATTTTATCACTTCTTAATAAAATCTTCCTCCAATGTAGGCTTCTTGTATGGCGTTCCGAAATGTCTTATTAAGGCTTAATAACCAAAAACAATTTTCACTCCAAAAAAAATTTTTTATCACTTCTTAATAAAATCTTCATCCAATGAGGCTTTCAGTATGGCGAAGTCCAAAAATGTTTTATTAAGGCTTAATAAAAAAAAAATTTTATCACTTCTTAATAAAATCTTCCTCCAATGTAGGCTTCTTGTATGGCGTTCCGAAATGTCTTATTAAGGCTTAATAACCAAAAACAATTTTCACTGCAAAAAAAATTTTTTATCACTTCTTAATAAAATCTTCATCCAATGAGGCTTTCAGTATGGCGAAGTCCAAAAATGTTTTATTAAGGCTTAATAAAAAAAAAATTTTATCACTTCTTAATAAAATCTTCCTCCAATGTAGGCTTCTTGTATGGCGTTCCGAAATGTCTTATTAAGGCTTAATAACCAAAAACAATTTTCACTCCAAAAAAAATTTTTTATCACTTCTTAATAAAATCTTCATCCAATGAGGCTTTCAGTATGGCGAAGTCCAAAAATGTTTTATTAAGGCTTAATAAAAAAAAAATTTTATCACTTCTTAATAAAATCTTCCTCCAATGTAGGCTTCTTGTATGGCGTTCCGAAATGTCTTATTAAGGCTTAATAACCAAAAACAATTTTCACTCCAAAAAAAATTTTTTATCACTTCTTAATAAAATCTTCATCCAATGAGGCTTTCAGTATGGCGAAGTCCAAAAATGTTTTATTAAGGCTTAATAAAAAAAAATTTTATCACTTCTTAATAAAATCTTCCTCCAATGTAGGCTTCTTGTATGGCGTTCCGAAATGTCTTATTAAGGCTTAATAACCAAAAACAATTTTCACTCCAAAAAAAATTTTTTATCACTTCTTAATAAAATCTTCATCCAATGAGGCTTTCAGTATGGCGAAGTCCAAAAATGTTTTATTAAGGCTTAATAAAAAAAAAATTTTATCACTTCTTAATAAAATCTTCCTCCAATGTAGGCTTCTTGTATGGCGTTCCGAAATGTCTTATTAAGGCTTAATAACCAAAAACAATTTTCACTCCAAAAAAAATTTTTTATCACTTCTTAATAAAATCTTCATCCAATGAGGCTTTCAGTATGGCGAAGTCCAAAAATGTTTTATTAAGGCTTAATAAAAAAAAAATTTTATCACTTCTTAATAAAATCTTCCTCCAATGTAGGCTTCTTGTATGGCGTTCCGAAATGTCTTATTAAGGCTTAATAACCAAAAACAATTTTCACTGCAAAAAAAATTTTTTATCACTTCTTAATAAAATCTTCATCCAATGAGGCTTTCAGTATGGCGAAGTCCAAAAATGTTTTATTAAGGCTTAATAAAAAAAAAATTTTATCACTTCTTAATAAAATCTTCCTCCAATGTAGGCTTCTTGTATGGCGTTCCGAAATGTCTTATTAAGGCTTAATAACCAAAAACAATTTTCACTCCAAAAAAAATTTTTTATCACTTCTTAATAAAATCTTCATCCAATGAGGCTTTCAGTATGGCGAAGTCCAAAAATGTTTTATTAAGGCTTAATAAAAAAAAAATTTTATCACTTCTTAATAAAATCTTCCTCCAATGTAGGCTTCTTGTATGGCGTTCCGAAATGTCTTATTAAGGCTTAATAACCAAAAACAATTTTCACTCCAAAAAAAATTTTTTATCACTTCTTAATAAAATCTTCATCCAATGAGGCTTTCAGTATGGCGAAGTCCAAAAATGTTTTATTAAGGCTTAATAAAAAAAAAATTTTATCACTTCTTAATAAAATCTTCCTCCAATGTAGGCTTCTTGTATGGCGTTCCGAAATGTCTTATTAAGGCTTAATAACCAAAAACAATTTTCACTCCAAAAAAAATTTTTTATCACTTCTTAATAAAATCTTCATCCAATGAGGCTTTCAGTATGGCGAAGTCCAAAAATGTTTTATTAAGGCTTAATAAAAAAAAAATTTTATCACTTCTTAATAAAATCTTCCTCCAATGTAGGCTTCTTGTATGGCGTTCCGAAATGTCTTATTAAGGCTTAATAACCAAAAACAATTTTCACTGCAAAAAAAATTTTTTATCACTTCTTAATAAAATCTTCATCCAATGAGGCTTTCAGTATGGCGAAGTCCAAAAATGTTTTATTAAGGCTTAATAAAAAAAAAATTTTATCACTTCTTAATAAAATCTTCCTCCAATGTAGGCTTCTTGTATGGCGTTCCGAAATGTCTTATTAAGGCTTAATAACCAAAAACAATTTTCACTCCAAAAAAAATTTTTTATCACTTCTTAATAAAATCTTCATCCAATGAGGCTTTCAGTATGGCGAAGTCCAAAAATGTTTTATTAAGGCTTAATAAAAAAAAAATTTTATCACTTCTTAATAAAATCTTCCTCCAATGTAGGCTTCTTGTATGGCGTTCCGAAATGTCTTATTAAGGCTTAATAACCAAAAACAATTTTCACTCCAAAAAAAATTTTTTATCACTTCTTAATAAAATCTTCATCCAATGAGGCTTTCAGTATGGCGAAGTCCAAAAATGTTTTATTAAGGCTTAATAAAAAAAAATTTTATCACTTCTTAATAAAATCTTCATCCAATGAGGCTTTCAGTATGGCGAAGTCCAAAAATGTTTTATTAAGGCTTAATAAAAAAAAAATTTTATCACTTCTTAATAAAATCTTCCTCCAATGTAGGCTTCTTGTATGGCGTTCCGAAATGTCTTATTAAGGCTTAATAACCAAAAACAATTTTCACTCCAAAAAAAATTTTTTATCACTTCTTAATAAAATCTTCATCCAATGAGGCTTTCAGTATGGCGAAGTCCAAAAATGTTTTATTAAGGCTTAATAAAAAAAAAATTTTATCACTTCTTAATAAAATCTTCCTCCAATGTAGGCTTCTTGTATGGCGTTCCGAAATGTCTTATTAAGGCTTAATAACCAAAAACAATTTTCACTCCAAAAAAAATTTTTTATCACTTCTTAATAAAATCTTCATCCAATGAGGCTTTCAGTATGGCGAAGTCCAAAAATGTTTTATTAAGGCTTAATAAAAAAAAAATTTTATCACTTCTTAATAAAATCTTCCTCCAATGTAGGCTTCTTGTATGGCGTTCCGAAATGTCTTATTAAGGCTTAATAACCAAAAACAATTTTCACTCCAAAAAAAATTTTTTATCACTTCTTAATAAAATCTTCATCCAATGAGGCTTTCAGTATGGCGAAGTCCAAAAATGTTTTATTAAGGCTTAATAAAAAAAAATTTTATCACTTCTTAATAAAATCTTCATCCAATGAGGCTTTCAGTATGGCGAAGTCCAAAAATGTTTTATTAAGGCTTAATAAAAAAAAAATTTTATCACTTCTTAATAAAATCTTCCTCCAATGTAGGCTTCTTGTATGGCGTTCCGAAATGTCTTATTAAGGCTTAATAACCAAAAACAATTTTCACTCCAAAAAAAATTTTTTATCACTTCTTAATAAAATCTTCATCCAATGAGGCTTTCAGTATGGCGAAGTCCAAAAATGTTTTATTAAGGCTTAATAAAAAAAAAATTTTATCACTTCTTAATAAAATCTTCCTCCAATGTAGGCTTCTTGTATGGCGTTCCGAAATGTCTTATTAAGGCTTAATAACCAAAAACAATTTTCACTCCAAAAAAAATTTTTTATCACTTCTTAATAAAATCTTCATCCAATGAGGCTTTCAGTATGGCGAAGTCCAAAAATGTTTTATTAAGGCTTAATAAAAAAAAAATTTTATCACTTCTTAATAAAATCTTCCTCCAATGTAGGCTTCTTGTATGGCGTTCCGAAATGTCTTATTAAGGCTTAATAACCAAAAACAATTTTCACTGCAAAAAAAATTTTTTATCACTTCTTAATAAAATCTTCATCCAATGAGGCTTTCAGTATGGCGAAGTCCAAAAATGTTTTATTAAGGCTTAATAAAAAAAAAATTTTATCACTTCTTAATAAAATCTTCCTCCAATGTAGGCTTCTTGTATGGCGTTCCGAAATGTCTTATTAAGGCTTAATAACCAAAAACAATTTTCACTCCAAAAAAAATTTTTTATCACTTCTTAATAAAATCTTCATCCAATGAGGCTTTCAGTATGGCGAAGTCCAAAAATGTTTTATTAAGGCTTAATAAAAAAAAAATTTTATCACTTCTTAATAAAATCTTCCTCCAATGTAGGCTTCTTGTATGGCGTTCCGAAATGTCTTATTAAGGCTTAATAACCAAAAACAATTTTCACTCCAAAAAAAATTTTTTATCACTTCTTAATAAAATCTTCATCCAATGAGGCTTTCAGTATGGCGAAGTCCAAAAATGTTTTATTAAGGCTTAATAAAAAAAAATTTTATCACTTCTTAATAAAATCTTCCTCCAATGTAGGCTTCTTGTATGGCGTTCCGAAATGTCTTATTAAGGCTTAATAACCAAAAACAATTTTCACTCCAAAAAAAATTTTTTATCACTTCTTAATAAAATCTTCATCCAATGAGGCTTTCAGTATGGCGAAGTCCAAAAATGTTTTATTAAGGCTTAATAAAAAAAAAATTTTATCACTTCTTAATAAAATCTTCCTCCAATGTAGGCTTCTTGTATGGCGTTCCGAAATGTCTTATTAAGGCTTAATAACCAAAAACAATTTTCACTCCAAAAAAAATTTTTTATCACTTCTTAATAAAATCTTCATCCAATGAGGCTTTCAGTATGGCGAAGTCCAAAAATGTTTTATTAAGGCTTAATAAAAAAAAAATTTTATCACTTCTTAATAAAATCTTCCTCCAATGTAGGCTTCTTGTATGGCGTTCCGAAATGTCTTATTAAGGCTTAATAACCAAAAACAATTTTCACTGCAAAAAAAATTTTTTATCACTTCTTAATAAAATCTTCATCCAATGAGGCTTTCAGTATGGCGAAGTCCAAAAATGTTTTATTAAGGCTTAATAAAAAAAAAATTTTATCACTTCTTAATAAAATCTTCCTCCAATGTAGGCTTCTTGTATGGCGTTCCGAAATGTCTTATTAAGGCTTAATAACCAAAAACAATTTTCACTCCAAAAAAAATTTTTTATCACTTCTTAATAAAATCTTCATCCAATGAGGCTTTCAGTATGGCGAAGTCCAAAAATGTTTTATTAAGGCTTAATAAAAAAAAAATTTTATCACTTCTTAATAAAATCTTCCTCCAATGTAGGCTTCTTGTATGGCGTTCCGAAATGTCTTATTAAGGCTTAATAACCAAAAACAATTTTCACTCCAAAAAAAATTTTTTATCACTTCTTAATAAAATCTTCATCCAATGAGGCTTTCAGTATGGCGAAGTCCAAAAATGTTTTATTAAGGCTTAATAAAAAAAAATTTTATCACTTCTTAATAAAATCTTCATCCAATGAGGCTTTCAGTATGGCGAAGTCCAAAATGTTTTATTAAGGCTTAATAAAAAAAAAATTTTATCACTTCTTAATAAAATCTTCCTCCAATGTAGGCTTCTTGTATGGCGTTCCGAAATGTCTTATTAAGGCTTAATAACCAAAAACAATTTTCACTCCAAAAAAAATTTTTTATCACTTCTTAATAAAATCTTCATCAATGAGGCTTTCAGTATGGCGAAGTCCAAAAATGTTTTATTAAGGCTTAATAAAAAAAAAATTTTATCACTTCTTAATAAAATCTTCCTCCAATGTAGGCTTCTTGTATGGCGTTCCGAAATGTCTTATTAAGGCTTAATAACCAAAAACAATTTTCACTCCAAAAAAAATTTTTTATCACTTCTTAATAAAATCTTCATCCAATGAGGCTTTCAGTATGGCGAAGTCCAAAAATGTTTTATTAAGGCTTAATAAAAAAAAATTTATCACTTCTTAATAAAATCTTCCTCCAATGTAGGCTTCTTGTATGGCGTTCCGAAATGTCTTATTAAGGCTTAATAACCAAAAACAATTTTCACTGCAAAAAAAATTTTTTATCACTTCTTAATAAAATCTTCATCCAATGAGGCTTTCAGTATGGCGAAGTCCAAAAATGTTTTATTAAGGCTTAATAAAAAAAAATTTTATCACTTCTTAATAAAATCTTCCTCCAATGTAGGCTTCTTGTATGGCGTTCCGAAATGTCTTATTAAGGCTTAATAACCAAAAACAATTTTCACTCCAAAAAAAATTTTTTATCACTTCTTAATAAAATCTTCATCCAATGAGGCTTTCAGTATGGCGAAGTCCAAAAATGTTTTATTAAGGCTTAATAAAAAAAAAATTTATCACTTCTTAATAAAATCTTCCTCCAATGTAGGCTCTTGTATGGCGTTCCGAAATGTCTTATTAAGGCTTAATAACCAAAAACAATTTTCACTCCAAAAAAAATTTTTTATCACTTCTTAATAAAATCTTCATCCAATGAGGCTTTCAGTATGGCGAAGTCCAAAAATGTTTTATTAAGGCTTAATAAAAAAAAATTTTATCACTTCTTAATAAAATCTTCATCCAATGAGGCTTTCAGTATGGCGAAGTCCAAAAATGTTTTATTAAGGCTTAATAAAAAAAAAATTTTATCACTTCTAATAAAATCTTCCTCCAATGTAGGCTTCTTGTATGGCGTTCCGAAATGTCTTATTAAGGCTTAATAACCAAAAACAATTTTCACTCCAAAAAAAATTTTTATCACTTCTTAATAAAATCTTCATCCAATGAGGCTTTCAGTATGGCGAAGTCCAAAAATGTTTTATTAAGGCTTAATAAAAAAAAATTTTATCACTTCTTAATAAAATCTTCCTCCAATGTAGGCTTCTTGTATGGCGTTCCGAAATGTCTTATTAAGGCTTAATAACCAAAAACAATTTTCACTGCAAAAAAAATTTTTTATCACTTCTTAATAAAATCTTCATCCAATGAGGCTTTCAGTATGGCGAAGTCCAAAAATGTTTTATTAAGGCTTAATAAAAAAAAAATTTTATCACTTCTTAATAAAATCTTCCTCCAATGTAGGCTTCTTGTATGGCGTTCCGAAATGTCTTATTAAGGCTTAATAACCAAAAACAATTTTCACTCCAAAAAAAATTTTTTATCACTTCTTAATAAAATCTTCATCCAATGAGGCTTTCAGTATTTCAGTATGGCGAAGTCCAAAAATGTTTTATTAAGGCTTAATAAAAAAAAAATTTTATCACTTCTTAATAAAATCTTCCTCCAATGTAGGCTTCTTGTATGGCGTTCCGAAATGTCTTATTAAGGCTTAATAACCAAAAACAATTTTCACTCCAAAAAAAATTTTTTATCACTTCTTAATAAAATCTTCATCCAATGAGGCTTTCAGTATGGCGAAGTCCAAAAATGTTTTATTAAGGCTTAATAAAAAAAAATTTTATCACTTCTTAATAAAATCTTCCTCCAATGTAGGCTTCTTGTATGGCGTTCCGAAATGTCTTATTAAGGCTTAATAACCAAAAACAATTTTCACTCCAAAAAAAATTTTTTATCACTTCTTAATAAAATCTTCATCCAATGAGGCTTTCAGTATGGCGAAGTCCAAAAATGTTTTATTAAGGCTTAATAAAAAAAAAATTTTATCACTTCTTAATAAAATCTTCCTCCAATGTAGGCTTCTTGTATGGCGTTCCGAAATGTCTTATTAAGGCTTAATAACCAAAAACAATTTTCACTCCAAAAAAAATTTTTTATCACTTCTTAATAAAATCTTCATCCAATGAGGCTTTCAGTATGGCGAAGTCCAAAAATGTTTTATTAAGGCTTAATAAAAAAAAAATTTTATCACTTCTTAATAAAATCTTCCTCCAATGTAGGCTTCTTGTATGGCGTTCCGAAATGTCTTATTAAGGCTTAATAACCAAAAACAATTTTCACTGCAAAAAAAATTTTTTATCACTTCTTAATAAAATCTTCATCCAATGAGGCTTTCAGTATGGCGAAGTCCAAAAATGTTTTATTAAGGCTTAATAAAAAAAAAATTTTATCACTTCTTAATAAAATCTTCCTCCAATGTAGGCTTCTTGTATGGCGTTCCGAAATGTCTTATTAAGGCTTAATAACCAAAAACAATTTTCACTCCAAAAAAAATTTTTTATCACTTCTTAATAAAATCTTCATCCAATGAGGCTTTCAGTATGGCGAAGTCCAAAAATGTTTTATTAAGGCTTAATAAAAAAAAATTTTATCACTTCTTAATAAAATCTTCCTCCAATGTAGGCTTCTTGTATGGCGTTCCGAAATGTCTTATTAAGGCTTAATAACCAAAAACAATTTTCACTCCAAAAAAAATTTTTTATCACTTCTTAATAAAATCTTCATCCAATGAGGCTTTCAGTATGGCGAAGTCCAAAAATGTTTTATTAAGGCTTAATAAAAAAAAATTTTATCACTTCTTAATAAAATCTTCATCAATGAGGCTTTCAGTATGGCGAAGTCCAAAAATGTTTTATTAAGGCTTAATAAAAAAAAAATTTTATCACTTCTTAATAAAATCTTCCTCCAATGTAGGCTTCTTGTATGGCGTTCCGAAATGTCTTATTAAGGCTTAATAACCAAAAACAATTTTCACTCCAAAAAAATTTTTTATCACTTCTTAATAAAATCTTCATCCAATGAGGCTTTCAGTATGGCGAAGTCCAAAAATGTTTTATTAAGGCTTAATAAAAAAAAAATTTTATCACTTCTTAATAAAATCTTCCTCCAATGTAGGCTTCTTGTATGGCGTTCCGAAATGTCTTATTAAGGCTTAATAACCAAAAACAATTTTCACTCCAAAAAAATTTTTTATCACTTCTTAATAAAATCTTCATCCAATGAGGCTTTCAGTATGGCGAAGTCCAAAAATGTTTTATTAAGGCTTAATAAAAAAAAAATTTTATCACTTCTTAATAAAATCTTCCTCCAATGTAGGCTTCTTGTATGGCGTTCCGAAATGTCTTATTATGGCTTAATAACCAAAAACAATTTTCACTCCAAAAAAAATTTTTTATCACTTCTTAATAAAATCTTCATCCAATGAGGCTTTCAGTATGGCGAAGTCCAAAAATGTTTTATTAAGGCTTAATAAAAAAAAAATTTTATCACTTCTTAATAAAATCTTCCTCCAATGTAGGCTTCTTGTATGGCGTTCCGAAATGTCTTATTAAGGCTTAATAACCAAAAACAATTTTCACTCCAAAAAAAATTTTTTATCACTTCTTAATAAAATCTTCATCCAATGAGGCTTTCAGTATGGCGAAGTCCAAAAATGTTTTATTAAGGCTTAATAAAAAAAAATTTTATCACTTCTTAATAAAATCTTCCTCCAATGTAGGCTTCTTGTATGGCGTTCCGAAATGTCTTATTAAGGCTTAATAACCAAAAACAATTTTCACTCCAAAAAAATTTTTTTATCACTTCTTAATAAAATCTTCATCCAATGAGGCTTTCAGTATGGCGAAGTCCAAAAATGTTTTATTAAGGCTTAATAAAAAAAAAATTTTATCACTTCTTAATAAAATCTTCCTCCAATGTAGGCTTCTTGTATGGCGTTCCGAAATGTCTTATTAAGGCTTAATAACCAAAAACAATTTTCACTCCAAAAAAAATTTTTTATCACTTCTTAATAAAATCTTCATCCAATGAGGCTTTCAGTATGGCGAAGTCCAAAAATGTTTTATTAAGGCTTAATAAAAAAAAATTTTATCACTTCTTAATAAAATCTTCCTCCAATGTAGGCTTCTTGTATGGCGTTCCGAAATGTCTTATTAAGGCTTAATAACCAAAAACAATTTTCACTGCAAAAAAAATTTTTTATCACTTCTTAATAAAATCTTCATCCAATGAGGCTTCCAGTATGGCGAAGTCCAAAAATGTTTTATTAAGGCTTAATAAAAAAAAAATTTTATCACTTCTTAATAAAATCTTCCTCCAATGTAGGCTTCTTGTATGGCGTTCCGAAATGTCTTATTAAGGCTTAATAACCAAAAACAATTTTCACTCCAAAAAAAATTTTTTATCACTTCTTAATAAAATCTTCATCCAATGAGGCTTTCAGTATGGCGAAGTCCAAAAATGTTTTATTAAGGCTTAATAAAAAAAAAATTTTATCACTTCTTAATAAAATCTTCCTCCAATGTAGGCTTCTTGTATGGCGTTCCGAAATGTCTTATTAAGGCTTAATAACCAAAAACAATTTTCACTCCAAAAAAAATTTTTTATCACTTCTTAATAAAATCTTCATCCAATGAGGCTTTCAGTATGGCGAAGTCCAAAAATGTTTTATTAAGGCTTAATAAAAAAAAAATTTTATCACTTCTTAATAAAATCTTCCTCCAATGTAGGCTTCTTGTATGGCGTTCCGAAATGTCTTATTAAGGCTTAATAACCAAAAACAATTTTCACTGCAAAAAAAATTTTTTATCACTTCTTAATAAAATCTTCATCCAATGAGGCTTTCAGTATGGCGAAGTCCAAAAATGTTTTATTAAGGCTTAATAAAAAAAAAATTTTATCACTTCTTAATAAAATCTTCCTCCAATGTAGGCTTCTTGTATGGCGTTCCGAAATGTCTTATTAAGGCTTAATAACCAAAAACAATTTTCACTCCAAAAAAAATTTTTTATCACTTCTTAATAAAATCTTCATCCAATGAGGCTTTCAGTATGGCGAAGTCCAAAAATGTTTTATTAAGGCTTAATAAAAAAAAAATTTTATCACTTCTTAATAAAATCTTCCTCCAATGTAGGCTTCTTGTATGGCGTTCCGAAATGTCTTATTAAGGCTTAATAACCAAAAACCTGCAAAAAAAATTTTTATCACTTCTTAATAAAATCTTCATCCAATGAGGCTTTCAGTATGGCGAAGTCCAAAAATGTTTTATTAAGGCTTAATAAAAAAAAAATTTTATCACTTCTTAATAAAATCTTCCTCCAATGTAGGCTTCTTGTATGGCGTTCCGAAATGTCTTATTAAGGCTTAATAACCAAAAACAATTTTCACTCCAAAAAAAATTTTTTATCACTTCTTATAAAATCTTCATCCAATGAGGCTTTCAGTATGGCGAAGTCCAAAAATGTTTTATTAAGGCTTAATAAAAAAAAAATTTTATCACTTCTTAATAAAATCTTCCTCCAATGTAGGCTTCTTGTATGGCGTTCCGAATGTCTTATTAAGGCTTAATAACCAAAAACAATTTTCACTCCAAAAAAAATTTTTTATCACTTCTTAATAAAATCTTCATCCAATGAGGCTTTCAGTATGGCGAAGTCCAAAAATGTTTTATTAAGGCTTAATAAAATTTTTTTTTACTTTTAACTTTTTACTCTTCTTGATTTTTATAAAAATTTTTTAATGTTATGATCGTTTAAACATACAATGTACTTAGTTATTGCATTTAAATGATAATTGGAGAAAAAAGTTTTTTATCATTTCTTAATAAAGTTTTGACTCTTTACTGAGGCGAAGTCGAAAAAATTTTGCATTTTTATTAAGGATTGATAAAAAAAATTTTACTTGGTCAACTTTTTTTCG
>CAXBUK010000034.1:0-73000 GCA_963978885.1 Nemotelus pantherinus | reverse complement strand
AGCCCCCGGCATGAAAACCATGTAAAACTTTATTAATTTCAGTGTCTTGAGTGTTCTAGCAGCATATGTCTAAGAAAGATTCAAAAACTCAAAAATCTGGGTATTCTCACAATATGCCAATATTAAGCATATTCAATTTTATTGCTAAATTCCCGTTACTATATATTTAGCAAAACTGGTTTGTTGACGCTTATAGTTCCTCTGAATGCTCGACATCACTGCCGAAATGGTCAATTAATCTTTCATACAAGCAGCTATATAACTCCTTGCTGGAGTGTACACCTGCTGTAGTCTTTAAACGCCGTACTTCAGTTAATGAGATGTAGAAACATTCAAAGGAACACTTATTTCTGATGCCAGAATATAAGGAATTTGAGCGAAATTGATATAGGGAAGCATACTTTTGCTGGAGTATTGTTTCTCGATTCCTATTCCGATAGCTCCAGTTGAAAAGAAAATTAAAAAATAAAGAAAAAAATAGATTGCTTTGTTCACTTACTCATTTCTAATAAAAAAAAACTCTAGCGCACCTGAACCGCTAGAAACACTAATGTTCGAAGAACAGTAGAAGAATCGTGCAGGTTTTGAGTGCATATTCCACCACATGAGCTGCTTATTACGGCCAAACTGTTTCAAATGCCACGTTTTACTTTGGTCTCAAGAATGCATTATAACTCATATGGTAGAAGGTTTCAGATATTACCACTGGCATGAATTTCAACGTTTATGAGAGGAAAACACGGGTTAATTATATTCGTTATCAGTTGCTTATTTCACAAAATTTTGAAAGCAGCATCTCATATAACATCAATGAAGAAAATGCTCAGTGCCTGCAGCACTGTAACTGAAGTTGGTGTTTGGGGCTGCGATCTGAAAAATTTGCAGAACTTTGGGAATTGAAACATCGGTTATTTATTTGCATTGTAAATGTTTCCGGTATGAATACTAACTGTAAGCATTTATTGATACAAAAGTAGCACAACCGACTCGTGCTGACAACCTTTTGCCAGTATCAAAGCCAAAAATATATCACATCTGCTTCACGTTGTTATATTACATTCGAAGGAGTATAAAGAAAGGATATAGTTATATAAGTTATAGGAGTATAAAGAAATTTAGTATTACCTGCAGCGAGTTTTTTCAAATAATGGAAAGCTTAATATTTGCTGTTTATTGTCACTACAATATCATTACCAATTGACAATTCTACGATTAAACCGCTTTATAAAGATATTGCAAACAAACACAAAACCAACAATAGCTGGCAACCCTATAGTGGCTTTTCAACCAAATTTGGCCTGAATAATGTTTATAATAGGTTCCAGTAATTGTATGAAATTCGTATTGATTTCATGACTGCACTGGAAGTTATAGGGCAAAAAGTTTTATTTTCCTGAGAGAATTTTCAAAACCAAAGACACAAAAATTACCATAGCTGGCAGCACCAATCGAATTTTTCACAAATTTCTATCAAACAGAGTTTAGTGTAAGGTTCAGCTACTGTGCCAATTTCATGAAAATCTGGTTACTTATTCACATTTCATAGGGCAAAAAGCAGTTTTTTTTTCTTTGTAATTTTACAAGATGGCACCACTGGCACAGAGTTGTCCAGACCTAGTCCTACTTAAGTCCAGACCTGGTCCTACTTAAGTCCAATGTTTTCTGTAAATTTCAATGGTATCTGATTATTGGTTCGTGAGTTCCCGTGAACAGAAGTTTTTGAAGCTAAAAATATAGGTTGACTGGGAAAGGGTTACCGTTCTTGTCCGACATGAAGTTTCCAAAGTTTTACTTTGAACGTATAGATTAAGCATAAAATTTGTATACAGACTGGTTTTATTGTAAGAAACGGACATTTTTAGGATATTCGATGGTTTGAATGTTTTCACTTCCAAATTTTTATTTTTTCAAATTTAAGACACCAAAATTATCATAGCTGGCAGCTCCAACCGAATTTTTCAACCAAATTTCTACCAAACGTGGTTTAAAATAAGATCCAGCTACTGTGTAAATTTCGTCAAAATCGAACGATTCAATTAGAATTTATAGGGCTAAAAGCAGTTATCTTTTTTAATGATTTTTCAAGATGGCACCACTGGCACAGAATCGCCCGCATTTCAAAATCACTTCTATCAGATTTGGTCCTATTTAAGACCAATACATGCTGCAAATTTCAAATAATTCTGCTCATTGGATCGTGAGTTTCCGTGAACAGAAGTTTTTGATGCTAAAAATATAGGTAACTTGGGCAAGGGTTACCAGGCGTACCCGTTATACCATATCAAATTTTATTTTTTGTCTATGTAAAAAAAGCATGAGATTTACATATGAGTGGCTTTTTTTTGAAAAAACGGCATTTTTCCAAGACAGACGATGATTTTGAGGTTTTCACTTTCAGTACCTGCCCTAGCTACAGGGTTGCCAGCACGCTCAGCAAAAGCTGCACAAATCTACAACTAAATAATACCAATATGTTTTGAAAGTTTCATAATGATTGAATAGCTTTGTCAAAAGTTATCGCAATTTAAAAATTTTCAAATTTTCCCGTTCTCTTTTTAGGCACCCAGCGCACACATGGGGTTAAAAAATTCCAAAACATTATCCGATTCACATGTAAAACACGTTCGAAATTTATTTGGTCAACTTTATTTTTGCAAAAATTATTTGCGTACGGAATAATAGGTATAATAAAAATATCACTAAAATGGCCGCCGGTGCCAAAGGGTTAAAGATTTTTAACTTTTTCTGAGACCTGGCACTATTCTGCATATACACCAATGTGTCCTGAAAATTTCAGTTCAATCGGATGGCGCGTTCCTGAGATTTTTTCACTGAAAATTTTTGATGATATATATATATATATATATAGAAATATGAATTTTTGGCCAAAGTGATTTTAATACTAATGTTCTTCTTCGAACATTAGTAAAAATGTTCACATCATCATCGCCACTGCAATTAGCGTTCGGTCCTGGCCTCCTTCAATAAGCTTTTCCACCGGTCCCGATCGCAAGTTGATGTCATTAAATTAGTTCCTGGTCAACGGCATCACTACAGCGCAAACAATGTCTTTTCCGTTGTCTTCTGCCATAACATCCCCGGCAAAGGGTTTTCCAAGTAGGCTCCTCTTGATTCAGAAGAGCTAACTGTCCAGCCCACCGGAGTTAACCGAGCTTTATCTCTGTGATTATATCTGCTTCTTGGTAGATAGTGTCATGAGTGATTGCGGAGACTCTTCTTCACATATGGAGTCAATTTATTCCTGCAAGACTCCTTTCGAACACAACTAAGTCGTCAGAATACCTTTTTTCTGAGCACTCAAGTTTCGGATCCGTACATGAATACTGCCAACTGGTCGTGTACAAAAGTAACTTTAAAATTTATGTGAAATTTCAGAATTTAAAGAGCCTTGACAGACTGTAGTAGGCTTTGTTGAATTTAAGCAGCCACCTGCGTATTTGTTTTTCCATATTATTATCGGGTGCTGCTATTGAGCCAAGCTAGTTCAAAAATTGTAATACTTCAAATTTATGTTCCACTATCCAGATGGTTTGTTTTGGTTCTTCCCGTAAATGCGACTACCGTGTACCTTGTCTTTCCTTCATTTATGTATGAAAGATTATTGTACAGCTAGCTCGAATCTTCCAATTGTGTCAATTTCATCTGCATTAGTAACTGGTTGGACTTGGTGACGATAGTCCATCTTGATAGTTACAATTCTTGATTTATAAACAACATTGTATCCTTAAAGTCCAGTGTAAGCATGAACCCATTGAATTTACTGCAAGAAGCCATAAAATGCCGATATGGATTGAATACGAGGAATGATGTGGATTCATTTTCATCAACGAGTGTGTAATTTTCTGTCCTTCTCAACGACCTGAGATGAAGTGCCATAAAACAACACTCTAATTTACATCGTCAATATCTTTTATTTCCTTATTACTCTTCAAGCCATTGCTATTCGGTTATCTGTTTGTTGCATAATTTGAAAAAATCTTTGCTTTACCAAGCTTCTTGACTTGGCTGAGAAAACGAATTCATAATAAAAGCATTTTGGTTGAATGGCGATTTTACTACTGTCCTGAACAATCCAGCAAATAATCTTGCTTCGTACGATCAAATTACTTTAAATTGAATCGAATTGCAACTTCAACAAAATGGCTCAAATCTAAAGAAAAACTTTTACCATGTTTCTTCCATTAGCCGTCATCCATGAGCCACACACATGATACTACAGTCCTCTACTTTTTCGTTTGTTTTCTGCGTTGTTTTTTGTTCTGTATTTTGATCCCCCCGCATTTTATATTTAAGCCAATTTTTTTACTTCTAAGTCTTTAATGTCATTTTTTCTTTACTTAAATTTGTGTCCTGTACTTAATTTTGTGCCCTGTGCTAAATTTTTTGTCCTGTAGTTAATTTTGTCTCCTGTAGTTAATTTTGTCTCTTGTAGTTGATTTTGTGTCCTATAATTTGTTTATTGTCATGTACTTTATTTATTGTCCTGTCGTTTTTTATTGTCCTGTTTTTAATGTTTGGTTCTGTGCTTGATTTTTGGTTCTGTACTTTATTTTTGTCCTGAATTTTATTTATTATCCTGTATTTTATTTGTTATCCTATACTTTATATTTTATCGTTTACTCTCCTTGTCCTTTACTACACATATATTATACTTGGCTTCTGTTTTCTGCCCTCTACTCAACATTTGTCCTCTTTTTGTTACTCTTTACTTTAATATTTGTCCTCTATTTTGTTGACCTGTACTTTATTTTTTAGCCCCTAAGTCTAAAACATACTATATTTCATATGCCTTCAGATGATTTCTAATCAATACCTTTAAAGATATTACTAAATTATTATTATAATTAAAAATTACCTAAAGTTTTCTTCGAAAATGATAAATCTACAATTTGTTATATAATTTTGGCTTATAAAAATCATTTTATTGTTTTTTTTAGAGAATGTCTTGAATACGACCTGACGATTTCACAAGAAAAAGCACAAAATGTCGTAGGTGTTGTTATAGCTCATATTAATGGATTTGTTACGGAACTCAGACGATTGTTCCTTGTCGATCTGGTCGATTCAATTAAGTTTGGTGTAATCTTGTGGGTTTTAACATACATCGGAGCATGGTTCAATGGAATGACCTTAGTTATTTTGGGTAAGTTCAACAATTTAATAGAATTTTAATTGATTTTCGATTATAACGAGCTATTTGTTGAGATACTATGCGCCTTCATTTATTCGTTTTATTTTTTACTATTATTTATTCGTTTGATTTATTTTTGGGTTTTGCGTCTTAAATGCAAAGTCATAAATATTTATCTACTTAGTTAATCAATAAGCAAAATAATATATTTTAATATATTTATAAAATTATTATTACTTGATGTGCATATTTTATAATAATTACAATGTATTTCTGCTAAATTATATTTCAATTTATTGTTTTAGCATTCGTTGCATTGTTCACTCTACCAAAAGTGTATGAAAACAACAAAGAATCGATCGATACATATTTGGACTTGGTTAGGAGTAAAATTTTGGAAATCACCGACAAGTAAGTGAATTATTTACGCTTTCTTTACTATGCAATGTTCATATATATGTCCATGAACCGTGTCAATATACTATCTAAAATTAACAAGCAGTAATTAGCCACACTGAAGAAAATGGCACTAAATCACATTTACTTTTAAAGAAGACTATAATTAAATATACTAAATTGACTAAAATTGATACTAATCAATGTAGAAAATTATTACTAAGCGCTCGTACATTTCTACTAGCTCTTATCTAATATCTAAGTATTTCGCTACCTATGCATCCAAGTTTTATCCATTTTTAAAAAATAATCATTGAAAACTTTTACGCTCATTCAACAGGCAATTTTCTTCAACTTCACTTCCACCGGCTCTTTCAGTTTTCATCTATTTTGCCTCTTTTTTCGTAGCCTTTGCAAATGCAATTATCAGTATTTTTAGTCACCGAGCAATTAATACAATTTTAGCCCAATGACTTTGTCATCATTTTTTTCACGATATTCTTATCATCTCTAATATGACACTGTTATCATATGTATAGTTAGGCGGAGTATCATTTCTAGATGCCAACATTTACTTTCGACTTTGACTTTGAATTAGATCATTCAACCATGGCGACAATGACACAATGCAAGGCTAAAATTGCTTTAATTTAAATCTAAACTGGTTAATATAGTTCTTTGTCATGAATCTAGTTTTGAATAGATTAGAAGTCGTCTATGCGACTCAAAATATTTTAAGCAGATCGTTTAGATGGAGATTATCTATAGAAGTGATGTCATAAGTAAAACATTCTGCATAGAAGATAGAAAAATATTTACCTGAAGCAAAGGTGTAAAATTGTACGAAAATGTGAATGATCGAAAAGTGTGAAACGTACTGTTACTATTCATATATAAACGGACATTGAATTCTTGTTATTCGTAATAGCTATTTTTCTGTACAAATCGTGTTATCATATATTTACTATCTACAATGTTTTGGCTCGAGAAAACGTAACTTTTATGTTCGGATAATATTTTTCTTATGTTAAACCTTTACAACAAGTGTTTCTATTCAAAACCATTCATTAAGCAACAAAGCTTTAAAAAATCTTAATCAGTAAAGGTGCTACTTTACAAACTTGTTCCTTTTGTATTATATTTCTTGTATATTATGTATCCAAAAATACTGCAGGTTCCATAGCTCAGTTTCACAGTACACATATGGTCAATTATTGACATTATATAGTTTATTTTTTAGGCACAGGCTCACCTACAGTAGTAAGAGTGGACAATAGACTGGTTTCCCATACAAAAATAATTTCTTTTGCTCTTTTATATTCGGTGTAAAATTGTCGTCGAAGCAGGAGGGTACATTGCTAGTGTACGTTGTGCAAGTAGAGAAGACATATACGATTTCGAAGGTGTGTCTTGTTGATGTTTTGCTGCTCTTGTAGACATAAGTTGATTTTTCGAGGAAAACGCCATAAGAAATACACGGCAAAAACAAGTGAAACCTGTCCAAATCGTAATGCTTTTATAAAAGTCTTCCGCAGCCGAGGAGGACAGGTTTTTCATACAAAAATCGAGCTTTTTTTAGTTTTTTAGACAAATATTTTTCGCTTGAGGTGTTGTCACGAGTTGAGTTGACAGAGCCGGGATCTGGTATTTTGATTGTGAGGAGGAGTCGATGCAGATCTGATAATTTTATTCGTGGGATTGAAGCCGGTGTCATTTTGGATACGATGCAGATTGTTTGTAAACAAGCTGTACCATGTGCCAGCAATCTTGATTTTTGGCGCCTTGGCCCCATATGACAGGAATCTTGTTTCCTGGTACCGTGGTTATGTTTTTTACACTATTTGTAAGTAAGAAGCCGGGTGAGCTGTTAAGTTTTGACTTGAAACCGGTAAGCAATCTATCTGAACCGGTATGTATTGTTTTGCTTTGTATATGTTGTGTTGATGTGACGTAGCGTAGGTCAGTTATTCAAATATTTATCTTAGTTTCGGTGTCGATGTTGATTCAATGTATTCAACCGAGACTGGTAAGATATGAATTCTGGATTTGGGTCAGGTTGATACTTCGTGTTCAATGATAATTTTATGTACGCATAAATCATTGAGTGTTAGTCTTTCTTATTTGACTCATATTGTAACGATTTGCATGTTATATTTTTGGATGCGAATGAACACGAAAGTGAAAAGCTAGAATGTGAATATGAATAAAATTTCAATTTGCATTCGAATTGGAGCAGCAATGCTAAGGAACCCTGGTGAATTATGAAATGAAAAGCGGTTTATATGTTTAAGTAGACTTAAGTCTTTTTATTATGATATGAAATATAATTGTTTGCAGATATTTTTACATAGAATAATAATTGTATATCGAAACAGCCTCACAAATAACTCCACCAAGAATTAATCCGAATCCAGCACATTTTAATAAGTTGTAGAGGCAATGCTCTATTCTGCAATTTTTCTTTGATGCAATCGGTGTGTCGTAGGGTCCACAGACGTCTTTTCCGTTGGCATAGAAACATTCTGGGGATAATCGTAAGTGTTCGCTCTCGACATCAGCAGGTGCGTTGAATGCATCCATGGTAACCGAACAGAAGTAACATCTGACCTGGTCTTTTATGTTTGTGTAAAAGAATCCACTACGTGCAAGCTTAAGTATTTTTCGTTCGTCAATATTTAGATTGGTGAACGTTTTGACTCGGTCATATTCTCGCTTTAAACACAACATCTTGAATGAATGTCGTTCACTTTAGAGCACGTCTTTTATATTTATCCAGGAATTATGATGAGAAGAAAAGCCGAGCCATTTAACAAAAACACGATCTCCTCTTCTTCTAATAATTTTCTCAACAAGGTATGCGTCAGGGTGTTTCACTCTAGTTAACTCAGGTTCATAGAACCCACCTTGTATCAAATTTCCTTGATAGTCTTCCAGTGAGTATGTTCGTGGTTGTGTTTTCTTTACCTCTTTTATTGTGAAAATTTCTGTAGACCAGTTTGGCGTGTAGCCTTTTTCAAATACGTGTTTATGTTTACTTATACGTACATGATCTCCAGCTTGAAATTTTGGTTTTGATTTTACTTTGACTTTTCTGTATAGTTTTGAAAGTAATTCAATCTCATTTGTGGCGTTTACATCCATAGGTCGCATCTTAATAACCCGATGTTTTGTCCTGTTGTACCGGCCAATTAATTTTTGGAGTAAGCTAACCCAATGATAATTTCCATTCATACTGAATTCTTTCCACATAATACCCTTTAGAGTTCTGTTGAAGCGCTCTACAATCGATGCTTTCAATGCACTAAATGTTGAATAGTGGTTAATTTCATACTTTTTCATAATATGTTGAAATCTTTTATTGAAAAATTCCTTTCCGTCATCTGTTTGCAGATTTCTGGGAATGCGCCTTTGTTCGAGAATTGTTTCCATTGCCTTCGTCACTTCATTAGCGCTTTTATTTTTGACTGGTAATGCCCAAGCGTACTTGGAAAAAGTGTCAATTATTGTAAGAAGAAATTTGTAGCCTCTATTCTCTGATGAGTATGCACTCATATCAACCAAATCCGCCTGCCATAAATCATCAATACCTCTGATAGTGACCCGACGTCGGTTAAAATTTTTACGAGCAGGTCTGTGTAATTCGTTGACAATTTGCCTTCTACTCATAACGATTAAATGTATAAATATAGGCTGTTTACTTGTTTTTATGTTAAAATCTGTGAAAATTTGCAAAAATGACGCACTTTATTCACCCCTTCACAATGATGGTTGCCGGTCCATCTGGATGTGGCAAGACGAGTTTTATAGAGGCACTTCTAAGAAACGACACTATGATACAGCCGCGGGTGAAGAAGGTTATTTGGTGTAATGCTGAAACTCAGGCTATTCCAACAAAAGTAGGGTTTAAAAATATCGAATACTTAAGTACGATGCCGGAAGAGTTTGTGAATAATGCAAATGAGCCAACACTTATTGTTTTGGACGATATGATGTTAAATGCGTTTTCAAGACAAGTTTGCGAACTTTTTACCAAAGGTTCACATCATAGGAATTTTTCGGTTATATTAGTAACACAAAATGTATTTCATCAGGGAAAATTTTGCCGTGACATATCATTGAACTGTAAATATCTGGTATGCTTCAAGAATCCACGTGATAAAAGTCAGTTTCATCATCTTGCTAAACAAATTTACCCTGAAAATAGCAAGGAGCTTGTGAGAATATATAAAGAAATCACTCAGGTGCCACACAGCTATTTATTAATAGACCTGACTCAGAACACAAATGATATACTACGATTCCGTACTGATTTATTTAACAAAAACTTTGTAACGTGTTATTGCTCGAAGGATAGTTTAAAGCAAGAGAATGGTGTCACGAATGAAGCGATTAAAGGAAAACAAGCATATGTTATACGTGCTTAGACGTGCTCGACCGGGTTTGAGAAATGCTATACTTAAGAATGCCGATCCAGAGGTAATTAAAACACTTTGCGAAATCACATTGAATACGTTGAATGGTAACCACAGACCTCGTGGAAAGATATATAACCGTCTCTGTAAATATAAAAAGTGTATGCGCAAGTTAGTAGATGCTAAACGGTCAGTTCCGCGACAACGTAAAGTACTAATTCAACAAGGCGGGTTTCTACCAGTATTACTGGGCAGTGTACTTTCAGGGGTGATTGGTTCACTAATTGAGAAATATGTATAGGAACAGTAATCTGAATAAAATGCTACTTCTGTCTCCTGAAGTATATGCAAATTTGAAAGACACTATTGAAAGTTCTAATAACCAGAGTTTGTTCGATAAGGCTATGAATAAGATATTGAAAAGTGAAAAATTCAGCGATAAAGACAAATGGTATCATTATCGAAACGAACTTATAAAATTTTTAAACACACGTCGTAGAAGTAAAGGATTTCTAGAAAGAAAAACTCAAACGCCTTCTTCGAGCAAGCATGTACACAAAAAACAGAAAAGTTTGCGAGACAACATGACACAAACTAAATATGTTTTTAGAGATGAGAAACCTACGCAAACTACACCTGTACGAGTGGAAAAATTGTTTGAATCATTAGGTGAAATCACACCTCCAAGGAGTGTATTATCGGCTGCAGCAAAGCGTCGTCTATCGGCAAGTGGAATAGCCAAAAGTCTGAAGCCACCATCGAAATTTAGAAAAACTTCAGCTGACAAAGATTATAGGATAATAACTGGTGATGACGGAATAACACAATACACAGTACCTGTTGATATGAGTCCTGATGAAGTAGAAGACGTTCTAGGGGAGATAGACAATCTTGATGATGAGGGGTCCAATGTCTTTAAAATGGAGAAAGAAGGTGAAGAAGATTCTGAAAGTATCACGGATGTGGAAATGCAAGAGCTGCCTAGTTACTCTATATTAAGGCCCTCTCGGTTCGATCCTAATCAATACACGTCTGATCAACCCGTCAGAAAACATCCTGTTCGACAGAGTGAGAGACTGAAAGAAAAAAAAGGGCGTAGCTCGAGTGTACCAGATCTGGCTTGGGAAAGAATTTGAAATGCCTGTAACAGTAACAGATGATGAATTCTACGTATGCCTTTTAAGCAATAGCTCTCTGAGCATTTACCCTGAAAACACATTATCATCTTTTGAGAATATTCTTCCTGCTTCTTGTAAGCTTGGTAGCGGTTGGCGTGTTGGAATAACAGATAATGTTGCCAAAACGAAAAAAAGGAGAGACAGTGTCAACCAGTAGTGTTTCTAAGCGTTCTAAATACAGTATCGGAGAAGAAGAAGCTAGTATGATGAAAAGAAGTCGACGATCAACTGCAGCAGAATCCAGCAAACCTGAAGTAACAGAATTAGTTGTAAAAATCATGCCTTTGAAAAAAAATCTTGTTCTCTTAAGATGGAGTGATGCTACTTTGCGGAGACTTTGTTATGAAAAAAACGATATCAATTTTTCAACATCAATTTTTCAAAAAAGAAAGCTGAAATTTCCGGTAGAACAGTGTACCAGGTACGAAAACAATTATTTTACAAAATTGGTCAATCAATTATAATTGGTCAATCCATAAGTGATGCCGCTAAAGAATCCGGTAGCGATATATTACCTGATGAATGGGCAAAAACTGAATCAGATACAATACTAAACATTCCATACAAAAGGAGTGATGGAACAACGGGTACAACACCAGTGCCGATTGAAGTGTCTAAAACTGAAAATATTGCTGGCCTATTCATTGATGCATTTTTAAAAACACCTGTTGATAAACGCGATCCAGATCTGATAGATGTCTCGATAAAAGAATCTTTCGATAAGTCCATATTTCTTGATAGTCTAAGTCGGTTGGAAAAAAACTTACATGAGCTTGATAAAAGAACACGTCGTGCTACGACATCCAAGACCGTTAGTGATTGTGAAAGCCCCAATTTAATTCACGTTTACACAGACATTATCAAACCTAGAATATTAGCTGATAAATTGGTGCGAAATCTTCGTACGATTCCTTTGCATGATTGCGACAGTATTTTCAGATTCAATCATGTAGAGTACTGTGCTGTGGAAAAAACTTTTTTCGAAAGCATTTCTATTAAAGTCACAGATCAACAAGGTGAACCAGTAGATTTTGAACCAAGTTTTATACCCACATACATAATGCTTCACTTCAAACGTCGGTAAGAAAAAGTATAAATATTCACATACATTGATGTAAGGGTTATAGTGTTAATATTCAATACCGATGTTAAGGACATGAACTCGCACTACACACGCTATTATTTGGTCCAGAGTGGTGGAAATTTATCAGATATTGGAGACCTCTATCGAGCCCCAATTATCTATCAGCGCGGTAGAGGTGTAGGAAGTTTTTTCAGTGGTTTATTACGTTATCTAAAACCTTTGGCTGCGTCAGGTGTCAAAGCTATAAAACGACAAGCGGTCAAAACCGGTAAGGCTATTATACAGGAGGTTGGGAACAAACCTCTTAAAGAACTCTTAAGAGAACACGGACAAACTGCAGCACAGGAGTTAGCTCAGAAAGGTATAAACAAACTTTTTGATAAGATGAATGGAGCAGGTAATCGAATGGCTATAAAAAGAGCTAACCCGTTCACAACAATTCAATTCAAGTCTTCTCCTAAGCGACGTAAAGCTGGTAAATTGAAAAAAAGTGTAAAAAGAGCGTCACGTAAAAAGATTAAAAGGGTGAAAAGTAAACGAAAAGTTATCAAGAAGCGTGTATTGGACATATTTGATAAGTAATTAACATGTCCTCCTACAAAGAATGCATGAAATCCGAATTGGACATTTTCTCCACATCACCGATTCAAAGCAACATTTTAAAAACCGAAGAAGTTGCATACAAGCCAATAGCTTCATTGGATAACTCATCTGTACTGGAATTCATCTCTCTCGGCCATGGTGATACGTATCGTGATTTGTCCAGCAGATATCTACGGCTCAAAGTGCAGATGGTTAAAATAAAGGATGGCAAAGAGATGTTATTCACAGGGACTGAAGTAATCAAGGGTGCTGATGGAAGAGAAGTCGTAGCTGACCCAATAGGTGTCGCAAATAATTTGATGCATTCGCTTTTTAGACAATGTACAGTGCAGCTGAATGGGAAGAATATAGCTCAAACAGACAACAACTACCAGTACAGGGCATACATTGAAAATCTATTGAATTACGGGAAAGATGCAGCAACAACTCATCTCGAATCGGTTGGATGGTATCTTGACCAGGATGAAATGGAAATGATTGAAGGCTCTGGTCCAAAGTCTGAGAATAAAGGTTATCTTAGTAGATCAGCGCTATTAGAGAAAAGTAATGTCGTCGAGTTAATGGGAAAGATCCATAGCGACATATTTAACCAAGAAAAACTCTTGATTAATGGTGTGGATCTGCGTGTCATATTATCATTAGAGAAACCTGAATTCTACCTGTACTCGAAAGATGATAAATTCTCGCCTCGAATTAAAATACTAGAAGCAACAATGTACATGAATCACGTAAGCGTCAATCCCAATATTCTCCTGGCACATGAAACAGTACTGCAGCGTTCAAATGCAGTATACCCGTACAAACGCGTCGAAGTGAAAACATACACGTTACCAACAAATACATTCACACTATCGCTGGACAATATAGTGGTTGGTCAATTACCGAACTTGCTCATTTTCGGGATGGTAGACAACGACGCCTATACCGGAAAACGTACTAAAAATCCATATAACTTCAAACACAATAACATCACGAGATTTAATTTGTCAGTTAATGGCGTACAAGTACCAAATCAACCTATAGAATTCGATTATTCAAAAGAAAAACCACTGAGCACCCGAGGGTACTTGAGCCTTTTCAAGGGTACTGGTATCAATTATTTCGATAAAGGCCATCTGATATCCAAACAATTCTTCGACAATGGTTGCTTTTTGCTAGCATTTGACTTGACAGCGGATAATTCATACGAATCAACTTGTGGCAGTTTATTGAATCAAGGTGTTGTGCGCATCGAGGGTAGATTCAAAGAGGCCTTAAAGAATAGTGTGACATGCATTGTATATGCAGAGTACGATACGAATATTGAAATCGATAAAAATCGAAACGTTTACTCGAGTCTATAAAAAGTATATAAAGAGGTTCAACACTTCTATTGTATATTTATTATTATTTATCTGAGCATTGGCTAGAGATAACTACAGTACCATGACTCATTGTCTAGTAAATACCGAGTATTTTTCAGAAGGGCACTTTACCTTCTTCAAAAAAATTGCGTTTGCAGGCTTTATTTCACCAGATAAAGTGTATACAAAGGAGATCGTTTACAAATATCCTACATCAACAGTTAGCACTACAGATCATACTGGCGTGTCTGGAAACCTTGAACTTAAACGTCTGGATGAGGATCTTATAAAAACCCTCGCAAAGTTTTCGACTATTTTCGTACATGGGGAGCCAACAAAGGAATTCCTCCAGAGCTACGTCACGCCACGTACTAGAATCATTAACCTTGAAGCAATAACCTCCAAAGAACAGGAATGAACACGATCGAACTTGGTAGTTCTTTAAAGCGAAATCATGTTACTAAAAGATTTTTCAAGGGCGTTTTTCCGTGCGATCACTTACCCCATCAAATAAAAAAACCTGCTTGTATTATTGCGAATACAGATCCAGCTCATAAAAGTGGAACTCATTGGGTGGCCTTTTACATTCCTAGAAAAGGACCTATCGAGTACTTTGACTCTTTCGGTAAATATCCTACTAACAAGTACTTCAAAAGATTTCTTCGGGTCAATGGTAAAGTTTTCGTAAATAATAAGCAGCGGTTACAGAGTGCGCTCTCAACCACATGCGGACAGTATTGCGGTGTTTTTCTTTATTTTCGCTGCAGTGGCAGGAGCTTCAAAACATTTCTGAACCGGTTCTCCTCTACAGATTATAATTTCAATGATGGTGAAATAGTTAATTTATTCCGGAAAATTTATTTGAAGACCTCTTTGCAAAATGGTGGGGAGTGTTTCAATCAGACCTGCAGACAGGAGGCCGGAGATATAAAAAACAGCGTGATCAAACCATCGAAGCCATAGTTTTGTCTTTTACAATTTAAAAGGATGTCGTCAGTTGCTGAAAAGTCCGCTAATAAGCAAACACAAACCTCTAAGCGAGTCGTCCGCGTTGTTCAGAAGAAGAAAAAAGTTATGAAACCATCCCAAGTCGAACCTTCTAGCAGCTTTGAGAACATCATATCAAACTGCAAGGAGAAGAAGTCAAGAACGAAAACGATTCCCAAATCCCAAGCTCCGTGCAATGAAGACTCCTTACTGAACTATACTTACTACCTGGATGGCTGTCATAACCGTAGGGTCATACTCGGATTTGACCCGCAGACATTTCAGGCGAAGGTAATCTTTCACTACCATGGACGTTTCCCACTGGCAATTGACTACAGTCAATGGATTTCACTCTACAATTACCTCAAAGATTTGAAGACTTCAGCAGGCGATGAATATCCAGAAAATCAATTGGGTCTTTTAAAACGGTATCATATTCCTGTAGGCAATGGCAACATAACACTCAAACATCTGGAGCTATTCAAACTGTTCGATATGATGGAATTTTTTAACATTGTCATGCACCACAACAATTTGGCCTCGGAATATGTGAAGGAATATTACGAGCAGTACTGTAATAGATGCAGGGAGAAGGATCTATTGAAGCTGGAAAATGAGGACTTTTTTATACCACCTCGTACATCTTATATGCATATTAATTATTCTAGGCTTTTTTATGAAATTCCAATACTGTGTAGCTGTAACCTTATTTTTAATGTAATGAAATAAATTGACGTAATAAGAAAAAACATGTTTGTATTTCAACAATATTTACTATTCATAAGATAATACATATAAAGATTTATACAGTTTTGCGCAGCACATCGTGTCCCCGGAAGTGCGTCATGCATTTTACAGATGGTCTTGAAATTCTTGAGATCTCGTAGTTTCGGTATCTCCAGATGAACTATGTTTGCGGAAGGTAGATACCTCTTTAGAAATTTGACTTTTACATCACCTTTTACATAGATCGTAGATTTACTGAATGGCATTAGAATGTTTGGAAGATTGTTGTAGCTAACCTCACCGTCATCCCATCGCAACCCGTTAAGGTTCTTTGCTACGAATTTGTTCTGTCTTCGTGCCCTACCATCCAGCTCTTGGTAAGGATAGGGTGGAGAGAGGTGGTAAACTGTAGGTACAGTTGATTCGTAAGGTAGTACTGCCAGCTCTTTAGCAAAATATTGCCCATTGTTACCACACACGAATTGGATATCGAAAATGAATGTATTCATTCTGCCTGTAGGGAAGTAAAGTTTGAAATGAAATGAAAAATAGCTCTGTTTTTGATATTTATATAATTGTTTCTTAACTCAAATACAATTATTTCGGAACTAAAATGTAATTATGTATATGTTGTTTCATCATTAACTCTTACACTTTTACAAAGTGTTCTCACACAAAAATTGATATTATGTTTTAATTAAGTATGTGTGCGACTGCTTTAAGGTTTTAAACATTAAAAGTCTAAGTGTATCTTATATTTTATGTAATTTAAAAATAACAAAATTTTACACAATCTTAAATAATGCGCTTTCTTTTGAAACCGTAAGGATATGTGGAACTTTCCTCCACTACAACTCTTTTGTCAAATGTGAAACGGAGATGTTTTATCTCAGGGGCTGAAACAACAATACCCGGACGCTTGCGTTTAATCTTTTTTTCATTTGTCACACAAACTATCTGATCATCATCAAGAACTAATGCTCTCAAGCGCTCAAAATTTACAACCTTAGCATTTTTGAAATTTATGGTGATCCCTTTACATTTCACGATGTATTCATTACCTTTTACAGTATCAATTTTCAAACCGTAAGTTTTCGGACCTGTACTTACGTACTCCGAAATATATGCATTCAGTCCAAAGCATTCAATTTCATTTGTTAAATCACCTAAGAAATCAGATATGGTTAGAGACAGAGGATCTGATTTATTATCTATAAATATTATACTATCAGTATCACAGTAAAGTATACATTTACCAACCTTTTCTAATACCTCAAAAAGTTGAAGTCTGGCAAATGTAGTCGTATACGCTGCTATGGGTATATTCACGTGAGGTAATGTGTTCAAATTTTCCACAGAGTATTTCCATGTTACCCACACGGTATCAGCATTTACAGGGTAAACCGAACATATTTCCAGTCCTGGCGACTGTATGAAATTACAAAACTCTGCGAAATTATGGAACACCTTTGTATGAGTTCGATCTTCTCGCTGAGCAAATTTGCCCCACAAAGAATTTAAACACATTTTAGCTGTATTTCGTCTACCAGCATTTTTACTAATTTGATCCTTACATAAATTTATGTTTTCTTTCAACAGATATGATTCTATAAAATTATCTCGATCTGCTTCGGATAAGTGTTCACCACCCCAACCACTCGACTCTTGTTTAATTTTCAAAAAAGTGTTGACGTAATCCGAGAACAAACCTCCTGTTTTGGTAATCGGATCATATTGCGTAAAGTTATATTGCCAAACTTCAAAAATTTTTCGTACCCTATAGCCTTTACTAACAGCTAACGCTACCTCAGGTATTACCCAAGTACCCGTAAATTCCCTTTCCAAATCATCATGATCACATAGGGTAATTTTGTTTGTTTCTGAACATCTTCTACATAATGAGAAATACAATTTGGAATTAGTCTTAAAGGGTAATACAGGGATAAATAAATCTGTAGGAGGAATAATAGAACACTTGATAAAACCATGCATTGTCAACACATCTTCTTTAGCAGGTATATTATCAAAGCGAAAAATCTTAGGATGACCTATTGGGTAAGGAGCGTATTTATTAATGTAAGGATACAGACTGGTGAAATCAAGGTATCTTATCATTTCTCCAACCTTAGCTTCATGATACAATTTAAACACTTCCGTACGACCGCCGAATAGTGCATCACGCGGGGCTAGAGGGGCACTGACATCTCGATACTGTTCATCGATTTTTGTCTCGATGTGTGGGTTCTCTTTTAAAAATTTTACGAATTCACACTCCCATATATACTCTAATTTATAACCGTTGTACTTTATCAACTCAATTCTCCTCATTGTTGCCTCATATCTCTGGTCTAAGGTATCCTGATTGAATCCTGATACACACTCTTGAATCTTAAAACACTCTTTACATCCATGATAAAAACATCCGAAAAATTCATATACGGTATTTGTCTTGGAGTGAAAACCATCTACGTAAAATCCACCTTGCTCTAACTTCACCTCGCCTGTATTATTCGATGACAAAATTTCGTCATTGAGTTCGGAACTCTTCCAAATAAGCCATTTACTAGCAATACGTGATTGGTTTTGAGACTTGTAATAACCTGTTTTAGGCATCACACCTAAAACATCCTTACGTAAAATTTTTTTTCGGTAAACTAGCATGCATGCTGATGCAATAGTTAAAGCCTCAACAAAAGGATTGACTTGGGATATATCCAAAAATTCCTGCATGAAACGTGTACAACCCAAACGTAAAATGTTGACATCATTCTTACAGTATAACAACAACTCTTTACTGTTATCAAAAACTCTATGAGAATTCAATTTATACCATTCGAAAAAATTATCTCTACCCTTGACATCCATTGTATCACAACCATACATATCAGGTGAAGGATATTCACCAACATAATTCATGTTTTCCAATGTGTTGAAATAGTAAGGATAATAACCTTTTTCATAATTTTCTATGTCAAAGACTCTGGGAAATTTAGAAAGAGGGAAGGCTAAAAAATTGAGCGAATCAATAAAACTTACTTGACCACAGCTCAATTTCATAATTTTCATACCATTCATTATTGGTTCAACCTTTAATTTTCTTTTGACTAGTTCCGTTACTAAAAAATGCCCGTCATAGCCTTGTAAATTATGTGCAATACAAATAACGTTACTAAAATGAGGTCGAGGTGTTAGACAATAGTCTAAAAAGCTTTTAACAACATCTGTATGCGTATCATTATATTGGAAAATGTGCTCTCTTACACCACATATTTCACAATCTTCTGTAACATCCGTCTGTGCATAGCACTTATAACATGATTGTTGTGAAACAACTAGGTTAACAACATGAAGGTAAGAAGTAGAACTATTTTCGTACGGTTTATTCTGAATGCTTTCACAATCAAAAAAGATCAAGAGAAATTTACGGTCAGCCCTACCTCTGTAAGGCTTAATGAAACATAGATGCTCTGCCGGAACAGTTTTAAAACATATATGGCACCGGTATTCATTACATTTATGGCTTTCTGTCTGAATTTTTCTGAAATCCAGAAATTTGGTACATATCACACATATCTTGAAAGTGTCACAGACAGACTTTTGCTTGATTTTATTCTGAAGATGTCTGTTGTAACAACCCACACCCCTAAATGAACGATTACATCTCTCACATTTTAACATTACCGTCGAAAAATCACAAATCGGAAAAGAACAACAATACTTGCATCTCAACTTACATCTATGATTCATGGTATTAAAAACTTTGTCACAAGTGCTGCATGCATAGTTCTTATCAAAAAATGCTGACAGACTCTTGATAACATAGAAATGTCTCTTTTGTTTTGAATAGTATAAGTAAATCTTCTGCACCGATTGACTTCTAAGGGGAACTTTAAACAAAATAGAAGATGAGTTTTTAAAATCATCAAATACCACTATTGAATACTTCGTTAAAAACTTTTGAAGTTTGAAAAGGTCGTTAAGACCACAACCGCTCTGTTCAACAGTTACACCAGAATTTTTACATAACTGCTTTGTAGTTTTATCAAGTGTTTTAACTGTGCTGATAACTCTATTATCACTCGTAATCATTGCAATAGCATAACATATACTTCGCGGGAGACAGTCAGTACTATTTTCTTTACCCACATCAACTACACATTTTTTCTTAGTGAGAAATTCGTCTTCATCGATATATTGTCCAACAGTTCTACCCCCTCCTGAAGGAAAATTCACTATCTGTACATTTAGATCCATCACTTCATCCGATAGAAACGCACTATTCGACTGATTTACGTTTGAAATTAATCCCAAAACAAACCGACCATTAATTTCGCCAAGTGGTCGTAAACTGCACCAGATGGACTTTACATCAGGTGAATTAGGTAGTGATATTGTGAAACCAATTTTGCTTCCTTTTACAGAATTTACCGCAACACTTTTGAGAATATTGTCAAAAGTTTGTTCAAGCCCCTGAATCGGATCTTCCTTCACATTTGCAAAATCTTTAAGTCTGAACGTTATTTTAACACCTTTTAAATTAAACTTTGGAAAAAACGTTTCCTCTTTTGACAAAATTTCATAGTCTGCACTAAAATTATCATCTTTTGTAGTACCACTACCACTCTGAATGATACACTGTGATACAGGCTTATCTCGCCTTGAAGTTAATGAACTGGAACCTCGATTTAAGAAACTTAAACTTTCACTTAACACTTTGTTAGACAATGGTACACTATTTACCACAGAGTAACGTACAACTAACTGCATAATCAAAAATCTCTGCTCTTCACTTAAATTTAACGAACTATCTCTGATGTCTTTAAAGAGAACACTCAGAGAAATAAGAAAAAAGTCGGGTGAGGAACTTATTGTTTCCTCTAAATGTCTAATTATATTTGACACATTCATTTTGACGTTGAACCTACCTAATTTATATTTCTTATAAGTACCTGGTACTGAAACAAGTGTTGGAAGTTTTCTGCTATTAATTAGAGAAGAGAAGAACCTCACTGGAACATTTACTGCTCGCTGGCTTTCTGTTCACCGGACCGCTTACTGCTTGGTCCTCCTTGGTTCTCTGGTCACTGGGCAGCTTGCTGCTAGGACCTCACTGGTGCTCTGCTCACTGGTCAGCTTGCTGCAAGATCCTCGCTGGTTCTCTACTCACTGGACAGCTCACTGGACAGGGTCTCGCTGGTTCTCTTCTAACAATGTATCTCCTACTGTGAAATAAAACTTATTAAGAATGCAACTACAAATATAGGTTGAAGTTCATACCTTTGGAGATGCAGTTCAGTTAGTTGGTAAATATTTCTTACAAACTGTAAACTGCATACACTTGTATAGCTGCTGCAAAGATTGAAATAAACTGTGGCTTACGTTAACTACACCAAACCATTTATATATCGACTTCAGATACTGACTGAAATGAAAATGTACAGATACCTACTCTCCCTAAACCACCGATAAAGTAACTTATTTTATTGATATCTGATTCACATTATTTAAATATAAATTCGAGAAATCGTATCTCTGAACCTCAATTTCTTTGAATATCAATATTATCTTTGTATCATATACCATTACCATTTCTGATCTTCAATATTACCTTGTAACTCATCTTCATTAAAAATTTATGTATATGATGAAATAAACGTCAGTTTACATAAAGAATAATTTTTATTTTACGACATTCTTCAATATTACTTTTGTAACTCATTTTCACTTAAAATTTATATATATGATGAAATAAACATCAGTTTACATAAAGAATAATTTTTATTTTACGACATTCTTCAATATTACTTTTGTAACTCATTTTCACTTAAAATTTATATATATGATGAAATAAACATCAGTTTACATAAAGAATAATTTTTATTTTGCAACATTCAAAATTGAAAAACTTTTTAACTAAGTGGTTTCGAAAGTATGCACCAACTCTCATCAGACATTAGCTCTTTAATGCATACCTGGCTATGAAATAAACATGAATTTACATTTCTGGTAAAATGTCTGCAGATAACGGAAACTTGCAATTGAAGGTAAACTTTTCTGTTTCTACCAACTACATAAGCCTGAAAATCATATAAAAGTCTGAATACTTTTAGTAGATTCAGTCAGACACATCTGTTTCCACAACGAACGAGCATTATAATGGTAAGGCTTTAAAAAATCTATGTAAATATTTTTTATTATATATCTCATTCACTTATTTTTACAGGCGGATCTACTAAACACGATAGCCAAGGGCAATGCTGATACCCTACTTACAACTGCCATGTTGGAGGAGGGTAAAGCCTGTAAGGTACGCGAGTTTAAACTCGTGAAGACTAAGTATGGAGCCCGAGTAGCGATGTTCCTGGAAGAGGGCTCTTATTATTTCCTACCAGTACGTTTCTCCAGTGGATTCAAAACACATAAGGACGTCAGTCAGCTAAACCAGAATACAGCTAACCTCTACTTCATCTACGAGGGAAAAGATGAGAGTAGAGGAGGTTTTGTGAAAATTCGCTTTGAAGAGAAAAAATGATTTGTAAAAAAAAAATGAAATTATTTCAATAAAAATAATGTCGATATATTCAACATATTTTTTTTAATTGTTTCCTACAACATTTTTAGTCTCTTTTCTTAGGAGTTACAAAATTTCAGCTATTTTACAGGTATCAACAAGTTTTCAATTTTGGAATGAAACTCTTCAACATTTTAAAATGTGCTGGATTCGGAATGATTCTCGGAGGAGCCATGTGTAAAGTGACTTCAATATACAATTATTATTCTATGTAAAAATATCTGCAAACAATTATATTTCATATCATAATAAAAAGACTTAAGTCTACTTAAACATATAAACCGCTTTTCATTTCATAATTCACCAGGGTTCCTTAGCATTGCTGCTCCAATTCGAATGCAAATTGAAATTTTATTCATATTCACATTCTAGCTTTTCACTTTCGTGTTCATTCGCATCCAAAAATATAACATGCAAATCGTTACAATATGAGTCAAATAAGAAAGACTAACACTCAATGATTTATGCGTACATAAAATTATCATTGAACACGAAGTATCAACCTGACCCAAATCCAGAATTCATATCTTACCAGTCTCGGTTGAATACATTGAATCAACATCGACACCGAAACTAAGATAAATATTTGAATAACTGACCTACGCTACGTCACATCAACACAACATATACAAAGCAAAACAATACATACCGGTTCAGATAGATTGCTTACCGGTTTCAAGTCAAAACTTAACAGCTCACCCGGCTTCTTACTTACAAATAGTGTAAAAAACATAACCACGGTACCAGGAAACAAGATTCCTGTCATATGGGGCCAAGGCGCCAAAAATCAAGATTGCTGGCACATGGTACAGCTTGTTTACAAACAATCTGCATCGTATCCAAAATGACACCGGCTTCAATCCCACGAATAAAATTATCAGATCTGCATCGACTCCTCCTCACAATCAAAATACCAGATCCCGGCTCTGTCAACTCAACTCGTGACAACACCTCAAGCGAAAAATATTTGTCTAAAAAACTAAAAAAAGCTCGATTTTTGTATGAAAAACCTGTCCTCCTCGGCTGCGGAAGACTTTTATAAAAGCATTACGATTTGGACAGGTTTCACTTGTTTTTGCCGTGTATTTCTTATGGCGTTTTCCTTGAAAAATCAACTTATGTCTACAAGAGCAGCAAAACATCAACAAGACACACCTTCGAAATCGTATATGTCTTCTCTACTTGCACAACGTACACTAGCAATGTACCCTCCTGCTTCGACGACAATTTTACACCGAATATAAAAGAGCAAAAGAAATTATTTTTGTATGGGAAACCAGTCTATTGTCCACTCTTACTACTACCTACTTATTAGGTACGCTGCTACACGTGTAGTGCACAAATTTTGGAGTCATAAATTTTCATCAGTTTGTTAAGCGTTTTCATTTGAAAAAAATCTATAAGACGACGTAAGTGCAGACTCCTTTTTTTGCTTTTTTCATATTCAGGTTTCACAAAACAATCACTAACGTGCTGCTAAAATTTTGTTTCAACAACTCCTATGCAAACAAATACACATCGCTGCTGAGTTGGTTATACACTCCTGCAATAAGGGTGAATTCCAAAAATAGATAATATGCTACTCGTCAGCTTTTTTTGTCTTTCATCGCAGAATTATTTAATCCAACTAGTTTTTGGTCTCCTGTTGCCAGTTTTAAATAATTATGCACTACGGCTACCCATGTAGTATTACTTAAGACTGTGAAATCGGATTCGTGGGGTTGAATACTTTCAGCGGAGTCGGAGTCGAATTCGACTCCACGAATCCGTCCTGATATTAAAAACTATTTCCTAGTTTTTGAAAATTAAACATATGGTCAAAATCTTCCAAAAATCTTCAAAGTAGGACCTTTTTCCCAACCCGATGTTCACGTCTTATAGGTGTCCTGGAACGCCTTTTCGGAAACTTTACGTATAGCTTTCGTCGAAACTTCTTTCATGTCCTTGACATCACTAAAATGGCATTCTCTTAGCCCGTTTTTGATTCAAGGGAATAAAAAAAATCGGTAGGAGATAAGCCAAGGCTGCACGAGTGTTGAGGAAATATTGGAATTACCCCTTTTGGCTCTTTGCGAAGAGGTAGAAATGTGGCAGACACCCACTAGCTAAATTAGACATTCAAATTGCCAACTAATAGTCACTTCTAATCTAATAATTAAAATTAAATTTTAATTATAAATATTATTGAGCCGATGACTCTCAACTCAGCTGAGTCAGTAGAAATTAATTATGTAATATTGCTTGCCATTTAAAGTGTTTATACTAATAAGTAACACTAAATAACTTATGTTATTTTCTGGTTAGATTGAGGGTCATAGTATTTAGAACTATCTTATTTGAGATGAGATAAAATTACATCACCTGACTCTCAGAATACCAACTAAAGAAAGTCACGTCCTTCGTTACGTGAGTTGACTCTCAGCATAGAGCCCAAAGGCTGGAACTATGAAATTGCTAAGCGGAATACGCATCTACGCGCTAGAAGCAACTAAAAGGCCTACCGATCATGCTCAAAATATCTGAACAACTATAGAAAAGGAAGAACAATTATAAAACCAAAAGATGTATTGCTGCTGTAAAATGAATAAATCATAAATTAGTCCACATTCTTCCTTGTCTGTACGATCCTGCAACGATTGTCACGGTCGGATGGTTCAAAAGATGGTTCAATATCGAAGGTTCTTTGGCTCCAGTTGCTCAGGAGTACACTAGAAATATGGATGGGGTTTACCGTTTTGACCAATGCATTTTTACTGAGAAAAATGATGCAATTGATGCAATGTATTTTTACTTACAAGTTATAATTTCAGATAGCCTTAGCAAGGCAGCTTATTGATAGATTAGCCCCCTGAAAAAAAGTGTGGTAAAAGCCCCATTTATTTATGGAAAAAATCCGGGATATCAGATAAGAAACGGTTACCTCAAGCAGAAGATTATTTCCTACAAAAAATTAAGTCGTTAAAAATTACTTTGTTGAACTCTTCGGGACATATTACTTATTTCCTTTTCAAATCATACAAATAATATGGAATCTATTGGGGGTGTCAAGATTAAATTCCGTCTTATCGGTTTTATAGACATTTCCGATACTTCGAATTGCCAAAATTTATAACCCTGTTCCGCACACTACCGAGGTGACATTGAAAATTTATTTGATTTACAACTTTACACAAAAAGCTCAAAAGCCTAAATTTTTGTCTTAACAAAGCACTTTTACCTATGGGTGAACATTTTGAAGGTAGACCAAATTGTTTCTGTTGTTCTTACTGTTCAAACTCCTCCTTTAAACGCTGACTACATTTTGTAATCTGTTTCTCCTCGTTGTCAGACGTTTTCGATTAAACAATAGACGAGTAATTAGTTTAGATTGATTCATATTCATAGTAATCGTAATAGGAACTAGAAAGGCATGTCGACAAAAGTGTGCAGGTAAAGTTAGTAGCGAAGTGGTTTTAATTATTAGCGAAATCATCACAAAAATGCTTTCAAAGATGACAATATTTCGAATAAATCATATAGCCATATAAATATATTGCAACCAAAAAAAAAAAATAATAAAAATTATAATATTGCTTAGTTATTTATTATCTACATAATTTTTCTTTCCTTATTTTCATTACAGAGTTAAAGCTGCTATTCCAATCGGAAAGAAGCAAGAAACTGAAAAGGACAAATGAGCTTAAGTACTCAACGCATAAAAACCATACTTTATATAATTATTAACTCGTTATTACCTACATTATAACTATTTTCACTCAAAAAAAAAACAACAACAACACAACAAAACAAGAAAAACTATGTCTCTTTTTAAACAGTCTCAGTAAAGAAAAAAAAACAATAAAGAAATCCAACAACAGCAACAAAAGGAAAGCAAGAAAACAGCCATTCAAGATTCAGTCCACATAAATAATAATTTCAATGTTTAATGCCTGCGACTTAGTCAGATACATCATTATGACGATGCGACTTTCGCAACGAGATGGTCGTCGTCGTCGGAAAGAAACAAAGTCCTGACAAATATTGTTTTCAGACAATTTTGCTTTTTAATTTAATTTAGTTTAATATGCGAAAGAAAATATACAATTTTTAAAAGAAGAAGAATATGAGAGAGAGAACAAGAGAAAGAAATAAGAAATTTTAAACCGTAAAAATAAAATTGTTTTCTTTGATTTCTTATTAATTTTCTTTAAATCATTTTTTTTTGTGGTGAAATAATTAATTTTATAGGTTCCTTAAGTTATATTTTGTGTGTCTTGAAACAATCACACCAGAAATATGATCACAAATTTTTAGACTATCTCTTCTATATTGAGATATTAAATGGGAGCAGCATTATAATATGAGTAACGGTAAACTTTTAATAAACCATTTTGAAATATCTAAGATTCAATTCTTAATACAAAAGTGGTTATGAAATTAAGACAAAACTCAAACGAAAGATCCCCAATAAAAAATCTAACATTTCAGATAAATTTTATTATATCGAGCGATAGCTCGGAAAGGAAAAGAAGCAGAAAGAGAATCAACTTAGCATGATTTTATAGTAGCTACATATTTTTCACGCATTTGACGCTTAAGTGATTTAATATTAAAAACTTGTAAATGTTTGTATTTGTTATAAATAAAAGAGATAAAGGATTTTAGTCCATGAGAATAATCGAACAAATAAAAATGAGATGGATTAGCTGCAGAATCATAAAATCTAGAAAACAAGCAAAACAAATGAATACCTATGCTGCTAGTTTTGAAATCACAAAAATGAAAGGAAAAATTCAAGAACAGAAAGAACAAAGAGAGTAATTGAACATAAATAAATATTGTAATAATAATAATGCTCTGTTTATATTTTTAGTTGCTTCGAATGATATATGTATTTCTCGATAACGTTATCGTCTCTACAAACCGAACGTGGCTTTATTATGTTACATTTTTTCTGTTGCCGATTTGTCCATTGGATAGTTTTTAATCTAGAAATCTATGGATATGAATAGATAATAATGTTTTTGTGTAGGAATATGCAAAAAGAAAATGAAACAATGGATTCACCTATTATATTTATAAATATTTTCAAAGATTTAATGCAATATTTGAGTAAAACGCATTCTACTTGTAAACGATTTTGTGGAAGAGTCAAAGCCAATATGAGAATGACTTTTTGTGGATAAGTGATTATTATTACTATCGAAATAAAGTGGTAATGATACTCTAAATGAACAACTTATAAAAGAGTCCATAAATGTTCGTTTTCTTGTTTATGGATAAGTATGGTTGGTAGTGTAGGTTTGTAGATTTATGGGACGGCGAGGTGAGTGGCATTTTTTGATTCGAAATTGAAGTTTACTATTCATGATTCGATTTTTATTGTTACCCTTGAAATATTTAGGTGTGAAATATTAAGCGGACCAATATGAAAAATGAATTATTGCAGATACAATCGTGACACGTCCGTTACTGATTGTTGGTGTTGTTTGTTTATTATAAGTATATCAATGGGCCAGTTTGGCGATGTTCACGTATTTTGATTGCGGTAAATAATCTCATTTCTAGTATATGTGACAGTAATTTACCGCTGAGCTGTATGAGACGGGTTTGTTCAAATGCCACAACTTAGCTTCGAGCCTGGATAAACAGTTTATGTAAGGAGTCTTTTTTTGTAACTCTTATCCGAAGCTGACCAGATAGTTTTGTTCAATTAGTAGCCATTATTACTAGAATGCACAATTGTGTTAGTTGGACAGGTCAAACGTGATGCCACGCTCCTCTTATTCTTCACTTCTAGTCAACAGCATATGCCTTCGCGACTTACAGCATCATGCGGGGTTAATTTGTAAAATTAATGCATTGGATCGGCTCGTAATATATCCTTGCATGATTGAGCTTAGAGCCATAACAATAGCATCATTAAACAACGAATATCTTATACAGAAGTCCAATTTATGTCACGCTTGGTACTCACTACCTTGTCAACATTTTAGGCTACAATTTCGGCCATTAATAGATGAATTTTTTAAAAAGATTGCCAAAAGCAAGAAGTATTCTACTGAATTTAAGTGTGTTGCAAATTTTATCCAAGTAATGTGCATTAGAGATGATATTTGTTGAACTTTTAGCTAAGTGTGTTTGAAGATCCATAGCAGTATCACACTATTCATCTCACGTGTGATACTTTCAAGCAACTTTAAGAGCATGAGACACCAAGTACACTTGTTTACACTTGTTGTTGAAAAACAGTTCTCTTACTGCTTTCAATTAAATTGATTTCTTACAATGAAATATTTATAATGCGTAACAACTTTTATCAATCGAAATTCGAATATCTTAATAAGCATTTTTATACAAATTTAAAAAAAAATAACCTAAACTTTACTATCCAAACATTGATTAAGGAAAACTTCTAAACTCATAACCTGAATAGTTTGAATATGTTAACGTAAAAAATGTTACTAGTAATTTAAGTGTTTGTTATTTATTCGCTGTTTCACATTTTCCCTATGTAAAACATGCTTCGCCTTTTACGCTCTTTGCCATTAACATCGTTGCTTTGATATAAATTCAAAATCCAGCATAAATCGTTAGTTTAGCTTAATTCAATTGTTTATGCAACACAAACATTAATTCACATCAACGCTAAAATACTTTATAAATCAATCACACACAACGCATAAAAGAACACATCATTTATTAATCAGATAAAATTAAAAAGCATATTTAAATGTGTAATAATGATAAATTATAACAAATGTAATAAGTAAATGTCGTTTATATGTATAGAAATAGTGTAAATGTACGTAAAGTTAATTTGTGTAAAAAATTGGAAAATATCTATCTTTTAATTAACATCTCAATGATGATGATAAATACTATATATCTTTATTGATTGAAATGATAGAAATGTGAAGAAACATTTATTGTCTATGATTAATTTTTTTTGTGACATATTTTCAAGCTTTTTGTATGCATTTGTTTTGATACCTAATAAATGAAATTATCTACAAGTCTAATGTAGAATTAGTTTGCTTTGGTTATTTATTTGATGCGATCTTTCAGTCTATGCAAAGCTTTGGCGTTTTAACTAACGAATTCCAAATTGATCTAAAGCTTTTGATTAACACTAATACAAGAGGTATGGGAGCTGTTAACTTAAAAAGGATGCTGTGGTTTATTTGGTTGAGGCTATGCAGTCTTTTGTGTAGCGGTAGAAATTTTAGGTCACTTTAACTGAATCGGATCCCGAATTAGAAGAAATCCTGCAAAAGGTGTGGTCGGCAAACATACACGAAGCAAAAAATAATAATTATTGTTCCTGGATCGGAGTGCCATAGCTCGCGTTAGCGGAGCACCCTTTAGTTCACGTCAAACTATCCACTCTGCTACCTCTACTCTAAAAATGGTGTGAACTGACTTCTAGAGGAGGCGGTCAGTTGACTATAAATCGCACTTTTTGCTCTAATAGATAAAAGTCGATCGGCTTCAATCATTCGCTAAAGCCTTGCGGGGCACCTATGCTTGACAATGAACCTAGGGAGCTAGCATCGTCTACACCTATCTGAGCTAGTAAGATGGAAAGGGAATTAATCTTAAGCGAGTTGACGTCTCCCACCTACTTTAACTAATGCAAGTGGGGACTTTGTTGATACATATTTCCTGGAGAGTGATATCCTTACATCTACCAACTGGGTCTCTGTCCTTAAATTCGACTATGGTAAGGTGCCACAGTACGCATCATTTATGCTAAGCAATCAACATGAAAGGTTGCTGATTCCATCCGAGAGTCAAACACGTCGGTAGCACGGGATGCATGGCTCGCCCTTATTCTACGGGTACGATAAATCTGCCATTTGAGGTCGGCCCTTCGGGAAGTCTCATGCTGGCTGTGGATTAGATGCTATTCCGTATCGGAGCCTCTCTCTATAATAGCTAGATATGGTTGGTGGATCTTACGATAGCTTAGAATTAATATATCAAAGCATAATATTTCCGACTTTAGTCTGGGTATATGGACTTAAAAGGAGTTTGGTTAGTCTTTTGTTAGCATTGATAATATTTGCCTGAGCTTAAGCACGAATCCACTCTCCATGCGCGATTAACCTCCGAAATTTGATGAATAACCCATTGACCCACTTTGCTCACTTTTCCGTTGGCATATGAGTCCCGATGAATGGTTTAATGACCAAATTCAAGCTTCTTATCTAGTTCCTAAACAGTTATATAGTGTTGTTCCATCTGGATTCGAAGGACACTCTCGTCAAGCAAAACAGGCCTTCCAGGACGGAGCTGAACTTGCAGGCTATAATTTATGCCTTACAATTCCCGGAACCATCTTTGGCATTGGCTTACCTTTATCGTGCATTGCCCAACCACCTTTATCGAACGCATAAAGCTAACAATGTAGAATACGCTCTTTTGCCGCTTCCATTATTTCGTTGAAACCGTATAACTGTCTATATTTACATTAACACACACGAATTGCTATTACGAACTAATATTACATGGTCAACTGAATGCAGGTCTAACGTAACGTTTCTTAATATTTGATAAGGCACATAGCGCCATATAAAATTTCTTGAACGAATTCTCCGAATCACAAATATAATCGCAACCAACTCACAAATGCCATTCAGATCATGAAAAAACTTACACAGTCTGTGATTATCGCACAGATCATCGGTTATCTCCATCTAACTACACCGCATTCGCTTGTATAATAAACTCCTGTTCATATCAAAATTTCTATACAGACATTTCCGTCATATAACCTGATGCAAAAACATCTCAACAGTGAATACGGTCTCTAGGTCAATCAAACATTGATTATTTTACATTTATTTATTTTTTTTCATAACAAATGAATAAATTCGAAAATACAATAACATTTTTATAATCTCATTTTAGTAGTGTGATTCTCTATAAATAATAGATCTCCTCTTATTTATCTTTTCTCCTATGAGTAATAGTATTATTGCGTATTATCAACATGAAGAAAAATTAAAAGCATTTTTTGCGGTTTTAGTTTCATGAATTTCTATTGAATTTTTTTAGCTGCATTGAATTTAGTTATTTTATACAAACATTCTGAACATTGAAATATACTTTGTAATTTTTTTTCAGCACACTATGACAATTTTATAGTAATTTTAAAATATTTTTTTTCAATTACATTTTTCATAAGCGGACGAAACATTCCCTAGACTTGAGAGTTGACTTGATTTGAGATAATACATTATGAAGCCTAAAATTCGTACACTTAAAATATCTAATCGTTTTTATGACTTTGATTCTGTTAAAACATTTAACATAATATTTGTTCTTTTCTGAAATCGACCGCACTACGATCATGTTATTCTTTACTTGAATTCAAATGAAGAAAATGTTGGCAGTGTTATTTCCCATATTTGCTTGGATCTTTTAGAATTCGTTTATTTCTTTTTAATGCAATATCATTTAGGTGTGGATTGATTGCTTCATTGAATATTATTCTAATAAAATAGTTTAGGTTCACCTATGATTATCCAATAGGCAAGGTATTTATGTCTGGTTATTTTAAAATTTTCTAAATTTAGTCATGCGTGTTCGTTCATAAGATCAGAACCCTTGAGCTTATAAGTCCAATTAGTTCTTTGGTCATAACATCAACAGAAAAAAATGGCATTATAAAAATTATAGTTGAATTTTATAATAAAACAAAGATGACCAGTTACATATTTAGTTTTCAACAACCTCATGGGGAGCTGGCAGTTTCTCCCAAGTTGGTTCGACTCCCCAGATTTCTCGGGCGTATTCAGCAATCGTACGATCGCTTGAGAATTTACCGCTTGATGCGATGTTATGGATGGCCATCTCAAGCCATTTCGATTGATTCTGAAATTAGATTCATGTTTCATGTGAATATGAAAAGATATATTCTTCAAGTTATTTATAAGAAAATAAGTATGAAAATCAACTTACCTGGTATGTCTTTGAGACCAGATCCTGTGCCTTAATATAAGCTTCATAATCAGCCAACAAAAAGAATCGATCATATTTCAGCAGGATATCAGCCAGATTCTGGAACTCGTTTGGATTTCCTGGGCTGAAGAATCCACCCTGGATTTGATCGATACATTGTCTAACGTCCGGATTGCTATTGTAATAGTCATAGGCGTTGTAGCCCTTTCTCTTCAGGTCTTCAACCTCATCGACAGTCATACCAAAGATGAAGATATTTTCATTGCCCATCTCTTCGGCCATTTCAACGTTGGCACCGTCCAAAGTACCAATGGTCAAGGCGCCGTTCAACATGAACTTCATGTTGCCCGTGCCGGACGCTTCGGTACCGGCCGTCGAAATTTGTTCAGACAAATCCGCCGCTGGCATGATCTTTTCAGCCAAAGTTACACGATAATTTTCCAAGTAGATAACTTTCAGCTTATCACCGACAATAGGGTCATTATTTACAACATTGGCGACAGCGCAAACAAGTTTGATAATTTGCTTCGCCACATAGTAGCCGGGAGCAGCTTTACCGCCGATCATGATTGTGCGAGGTGTGAAATTGGCGGTCGGATCTTTCTTAATCCTATTGTAGAGAGTGATGATGTGCAGGCAGTTCAACAGTTGGCGTTTGTATTCGTGGATACGCTTCACTTGAATATCGAACATCGAGGCTGGGTTCACCTTGACTCCGTACTCCTTTTCAAGAAGCGATGCGAGCTTCAACTTGTTCTCCTGCTTGACTTTAGCCACAGACCGTTGGAATTGCGGATCCTTTGCCCATTTCTTCAGAGCAACTAATTGATCGAGATGGACAGGCCACTCGTCACCAATCTTCTCGCAGATTATATCAGCCAAACCAGGATTGCAGAGCAACAACCAACGACGCGGAGTGATGCCATTAGTTTTGTTCTGGAACTTCTCCGGATTCATTTCGTAGAAGTCTCTGAAGAGTTCCTTCTTTAAGATTTCAGAGTGAATAGCTGCCACTCCGTTAACAGCATGAGATCCAACAATTGATAAGTGCGCCATATTAATGCGCTTTTCACCCTCTTCTTCGACTTGAGACATTCGTCGCATACGATCCAAATCTCCTGGGAACTTCTTTTTCACGTTCTCCATATGCAAGAAGTTGATATGATAGATGATTTGTAAATGCCTTGGAAGAATCGATTCCAGCATGGAAACGGGCCAGCGTTCCAAAGCTTCAGGTAGAACAGTGTGATTGGTGTAGGCACATGTTTTTACAGTAGTTTCCCAGGCTTCTTCCCATGTTAGTTTTTCAACATCGATCAGGACTCGCATCAGTTCCGGAATAGCTAACGATGGATGAGTATCGTTCAACTGGATGGCAACTTTATCAGGGAAATGTTTGAAATCAGTACGAACAGCTTCACGACTACCGAATTTCGATGATTTGTAACGACGAATGATATCCTGCAATGTAGCAGCGCACATAAAGTACTCCTGCTTCAAACGTAGTTCCTTGCCTTCGAAGAAGTTATCGTTCGGGTATAGGACACGTGAAATATTTTCGGCTAAGTTACGATCGAGAACGGGTTGAATATAGTCACCGTCGTTGACTGAAAACCAAAAGAGAAACAATCATGATAAGTAATGGATAAAATTATAATGCGCTGGAGATTTGGGGATTTATAGTCTAGTCTATGCAACACGCTGAATATAAATGTCGAGTGGAGGCAGGTTGACAAATGCATCAAGGGCTGTCCTTCGAGCATTACTAATAGCACTACAGATACCTAAACATAAAGTTTATATATCATAACTTAAAACAATAGGGGCTATTTTCAGGTCGACTTCTCACAAATCACCGTGTTTAGTCTTCTTATTTTTTGATTCTACGAATAAATTATGTAAAAGATATTTTTTGCCCACAAAAAGTATCGGAGGATGCTATTGGATTGGAGCATTTCTACAGAAATGATTATACAAAGAATTTCGTATGACAGATGAATGAATTTTAAACAATAATTTTTAGCTGGAAAACATACATTTTCGTTACATTTCTTGGCTATATTTCCAAAACTATGCTGCCGATCAGCTGATCTTTTATTGAAAATATATATTTTCCATGAATCATTTTGTAAACTATTGTACAGTGGCATTTTACGAAATTACTCAAGAATAAATTTTTAGATTCGCGAATGAATGAAATTTCATAACTCTTTAATTATTCATTAAATCGATTTTTGTAGAACTTGGAATGTGGCTCAACGAAACCACGAATGTTTTTCCTTTTCTCTCGTTAAAAATATCATATAAAGGTATTTTTGTTACCGAAAGAATGTACAAAACTCGTAAATATTTGTTGGTCATTGAATGCAAAACAAAAATAAAAATTAATTGGATACGGCTGCGAATGCAGAATCGTATAGCTTACCTACATAATATTTTGGCAAGAGATCAATTATGGTCTGAAGAATGTTTTGATTGATTTTGAATGAAACGTAAGAAATTGATTCATGATGCATTATTGAAATATAACGTGTATTTTATAGCATTCCTATACTAGTCATAAAATTTTATTTTGAAATCAAAAATCATCAAGGTTGTAATAAAATCAAATTCTCGCTTCGAATGACGAACAGTTTTGATGATTTAAGATAATTTTAGCACTCCAGACGTTTCTCCTGCAGAATTTGCATACGAGTACATATTATTAGTCGACATTGTCCTGCCGACGAAATCATTGCAATATTTCTTTTCTCGGATGCCAAATTTTCTTCAGGCAATAGGATTTATTATCTGATGCAATAACAACTTGCAGTCTAAACATATTACTATAGAAAATAAAGACCAGTGGTGGCTTTGCAACTACAACATTGAAAATTGTTTTCGTTTTGCCAACAAATAATAATTTGCATTTACACAATATAATTATTGGAAGAAAAATCACGAGCCACTTAGATGAAATAAAGAGCAGATGCGAAAATAGACCTAATAATCCGAGCAATTCATGCAGTTTTGAAATTGGTGCAATAAGAAAATAAATGGGGCTGATTGTAAAATTGTTTTGTTCTAGACATATATAGCAGATCCACGTATATGTGGGCCAGGTGGCGTAAAGACTATAAGTAGTAAGCGAAATAAAGCTGAACTGTATTATTGAAAGTGCAATACAAAATTGTCGTTTATTAAAATCAAACGGCAAAGAACATGTAAAATGGAATTTGAAGTGAATAAACTAATAATTTAGACATAATTTTGTACTAATTGGCAAAAACGGAAAGCTGCAGTGTGCAAATGCAATGAATGATATCGTTTGCCAAATTTTTTTGAGCTGCTTGCTTTCATTTTTATAACGTGAAACATGTGCTTTAATGCATTCAACAGACAACATTTCAAATTTTAGATGAAGCATTCGTTCAAGTAGTTTAATGTACAATTCAGTATAAGAAGAACTAATCTGAAATGACCTAGACATCAGAGATCGTACAAATATCGGTCATCCGGATGAAAGGGATAAATTTGTATTAGATCAAAATTGTTGTAATGTCAAAAATAGCTCAATATTACTCTTTTTGTTTTGAAAAAAAGAACAACTACACTCAATCCACATTGATTAAAGCATTAACAGGCACATGCCATACAATCATACTTACAAAATTTCAAATTGAAATCAATCGGACTCTTAGCCGACCACAGCCTAAGCGTATTGACATAGTTATTTCCATATCCAGGAATTGGATTATCATATGGCATTGCATAAACAGTTTGCGTGTCAACCCATTTCTTGCCTTCGGGTGTATCAAAGACGCGACCATAAAAGTAGACCGGAATCATGAATTCGGGACGTGCCTTCTCCCATGGGTTGCCGAAACGCAACCAATCATCGGGTTCCTCAACTTGTTCACCATTACGAATTTTCTGTGCGAAAATACCGTATTCATAACGGATACCGTAGCCGTATGCTGCTAATCCTAATGTTGCCATCGAATCTAAGAAACAAGCAGCCAAACGTCCCAGACCGCCATTACCCAAACCAGCATCTTCTTCGAGCTCTTCGAGTTCCTCAATGTCAAGACCGAGCTGATACATGGCTTCATCGCAGGCACCTTGCATTCCCAAGTTGATCATGGTATTTTGTAGCGAACGTCCCATGTAGTATTCCAAGGACAGGTAGTAAACACGCTGAAATTGAAGATGAGAGATAGAAATTAATATGTGCGATGGAGATAAGTTGTTGGAATGATGGGTTATGATATAGTAAATAATTTGACTTTAATTCTTGGTTTTGCATAAGAAGTCTGTAATCAGTATTTTGCTAAGCGAAACATTTAGAAACATTGCTCATCAACTGATATAACTACGAAGAAGTTATAGTTGTGATTCTCTTCTAAAAGAGCTCTTTTAAAAGAGATGCCAGATATATTTTAATTTACCAATAGATTTGAGTACTTTGAGCGAAATTTTGATGTTTTTCATACGACAAATGTAGTTATTTAGCTTTTAAGGATCAACATTTGTTTTTGAATAAAAATTGATAGTCATCACAGTTCAAGAAAGGAAAATTAGAATATTTTCATTTCTATTTTTCAACAGTTATAAAAATCTTTCCGCAGATTAAAACATTTCTATATCTATTCCCAAACATATATTCATTTCATTTACCAAATTTCTGGCCCAGTCTGAAAATAGCAAACAATTTTGATGTTTATAGCGAATAATAGACCGAATTAATTTTATTATCTCGCTAAAGTAAACAGATCCTCTAAAAATATGTTTGCCAAATCAGAGTGCGAATAGGGAAGGAGCATTATCTAATTTTATGGCTGTGATAAAAGCCATGATTCGATCGATACAATGTTCTTTGTGAGAAGCGTGGAGGTATTGAGAATAAAATTTTCGGCTGTATGCATAGCAATCGCAGTAGTGTTTTATTTGGCCAACATCCAAAGGATATAGCCGGTTAAGCATATGAAAACTGCACTCGCGTCTGATGAAGGGTTCTTACCTTGTTTTTATTGTTTTTCATCTAAAATAGCCATACACTTAATCTCACACCCCTAAGCCCTATAGTAAGGGAATAATGGGGGTGACAACCCTTAACATAAATTTTTTTTTTCTCAGTACCTATTGAAGATATCTTCATGAAATTGAAACTATACATGACTATCGATAAACTAATTATAATATATTTTTTTTAGATTTTTTGCAATATTAGAAACTGTAAAAACCGAGAAGTATATTTTTTGGGGGGTGGTTTTTTATACCAACCCCCAAAGTGACACCTAGCAAAAAAATATATCTTATTTGTCAATTATTTGGCTATTACATGTTAAAGTTACAAAAGGGTCCGATTGGTGGAACATAGCTTAAAAAAATAAAAATCAGTTACGGATACGTGCATGTATATCAATTTTTCCCAAAAATTATATTAACACCTGTGCACTATCTCTATATCTATCATCATAAATACGTTCTTATAACTTGTAAATGTCAGCAAAATAAGTTTACCAACATTTACTATGAACAATCAACTATAAACAATATGCGATTTGATGACATTCGACTGCACGAATTTTGAACAGCGTGTTGTAGACTCGGTACAATATTATCTTATAGTGCGCTACAATGAGCATGTAGTGACCTGTTCATTTTCATGCAAGTTTTGTCAGGTTCTAAGAAGTTAGCTAGTGAGTCATAATTGGCAGGCGATGTAGGAATACGTTGATTAAACCAAAATAAAATATATATTAATGAAAGTTAAATCGTTTTACTAAGAATTTCGCAAGAGTATTAATTGTGAATTTTGATTGTGTATTCAGTGCGGTTCAGTTTTTCAGTTTTTTCAGTTTTTCATTTGCGATCAGAAACAATGGAAAAAAACAATTGAACGTAATAAAGATAATAAATGTGCTAATTGTAAAATAAGTGTCAGAAAAATCAGTGGAAAGTTGAAACGTATAATTACAAATGAAGATTTAAATAGATATCAGCCTTATTGTAAAAATGCTTTACATATTGGATCCCTGTTTTGTCATAAATGTAGACTGATAATATATAGAGTTGCGCAACCGACTATGTCTACTGGCTGTGGTGATAGTGTTGAAAATGACAGTTACAGCAGTGACTTGGATGATCCAGATTTTCAAGTGTTTTGTCGCGATAGCTCACATCAAGAAACATATATAGAGTTTCAAATCAATAGAGTTAAAACAACACACATTTACTGCACTGTATGTGAATCTAAAAAAATCTTACTATTGTGCCTTTAGATGCTCGCCTTCAAGCATTTATTAAACGAAGAATTTTTATTCCAAAAGGAAACAGATGTTGCCTAAACCATTTGATAAAAAAACGGTTCTTTGACGATGATTTACAACTATTACGAGTTTATTCTAATCATAGTTTCTTAGAAAAAGGTGAAGTCTCCCAATTTTTAAATCTTTTAGCTAATAATGCTGGTCTAACACTGCATAATAGAGTTGGCGAATTTTGTGTTTCTGAGGAAGAAATATTTACCTACACAGGTCTTGAATGGCAAAATATTATTAGGCTAGCTGGAATGCTTACTAGCATGAGAGACAGTGATGAACGGTCAGTAATACAGGCATTGGTAGTGTTTTTAGTTAAATTCAGAACTGGTAGTTCAAACGACTTAATCCAGAAAATATTTGGATTAAAATATTCTCAACAAGTTTCACAATATTTCCATCAGGTAATCGAAAGTTTCGAAACAAATATTTTACCAGCTCATTTTGGAATAAATGCGAAAAGTAGACAAGATCTTATTAATAATGAAACATCTTATCTCGCAAAACATCTACTCGGATTTGGAGAAACATCTCTTGGTTTAATTTTTGACGGAACTTACATTAGGCATGAAAAAAGTAGGAACAATGTTTACCAAAGAAAATCTTATAGTGGACAGAAGAAAACACCACTCTGTAAGCCCTTTACCATTTGTACAACAAATGGCTTTGTAATTGACATAGCAGGTCCCTACAATGGAACGATGAACGACGCATGTATATTGAGAAGTATATTAGAGGAACCTAACGGACTCAAAACCCTTCTACAACCAGGTGACATCTGCATTGTTGATCGCGGTTTCCGTGACGTGGTCGATTTTTTGAAAAAGCAAGGCTACCATATACTTATGCCTGCTTTAAAGGGGAAAAGAGCACAATTAACAGTAGACGAGGCAAATGCATCCCGATTTGTAACTAAAGTACGTTGGGCTGTTGAAGCTGTACATGGCACTATTGGTAAAAAATACCATTTATTACATAATGTTCTGGACAACAAGCTTTTACCTGTGGCAAAATCTTTGTGCAGAATAGCTGGATTTTTAAATAACACTTTTGGTAAAAGATTGAACTCTGATGTCGAACTTGCCGATACTATTATTGCTTTTATGAAGGAGCGTCAAAATCAGCAGAATACAATGCAAGAGCTGGTTAAAAATGAGAACTTGAATCGGCGTAAAAAACTTTTTACGAAATTATCGTCAACTTGTCTAATGGATTTTCCAGAATTGAGTGAAACTGACCTTAAAATATTATTTACTGGCACTTATCAATTATCACAAGCAGTATGTTATCTTGCTGAAATAATAGCTGACAACCAACTAAACCTTGAATTTTTAGAAGATCGCGAAAATATTATAAAAGTAAGGGTACGATCAAGGCATATTAATAGAAAGACATATAATTGTTTTATCGAGTATGAGCCAAACTCGAACAGCTATAAAGGAATTCGAAGATATGTTTGTGACTGTGCAAATGGAAACAGAACAGTGGGCTGTTGTGCTCATGTAGCGACTGTTATTTACTACTTAGCACATGCTCGTTATAAATCAAAAATTATAAAACCAGCAGCAATATTGACCTCCATGTTTGATGCGACTGATATAATAACTACTGTTGAAGAAAATAGTGACGATGCCTGAATGTTCAGTATAATAACGTTATCCGTAATTATGTTTATATTTTGTATGATTGAATTAATTATAATACACTATTTCATATAATTACAAATCTTAATTGATTTTTATTTTTTAAGCTATGTTCCACCAATTGGACCATTTTGTAACTTTAACATGTAATAGCCAACTAATTGACAAATAAGATATATTTTTTTGCTAGGTGTCACTTTGGAGGTTGGTATAAAAAACCACCCCCAAAAAATATACTTCTCGGTTTTTACAGTTTCTAATATTGCGAAAAATCTAAAAAAAATATATTATAATTAGTTTATCGATAGTCATGTATGGTTTCAATTTCATGAAGATATCTTCAATAGGTACTGAGAAAAAAAAAATTTATGTTAAGGGTTGTCACCCCCATTATTCCCTTACTATGGGGCTTAGGGGTGTGAGATTAAGTGTATGACTATTTTAGATGCAAAACAATAAAAACAAGGTAAGAGCTCTTCATCAGACGCGAGTGCAGTTTTCATATGCTTAACCGGCTAGATCCTTTGTTTTCAATAGGTTGAAAGAAAGATTTCGAAGCGAAGAAGTTGTAAATAATATGTTGTAGAGTTTATTATGAAAAAAATTCGATGATCATGTAATGTAGACGATGATGTAGAAATTTCAAAAAAAGAAGGACCAAACCTCAAATATTGTTTGAAAGTCCAATGAAACATAGGTACTGAATGGCAAAGACCGGCATATTATAGACTATTTGTGGTCGTTGCCAATATCTAATCTAGTCACCGTTCGAATAAGGGTTATTATATCGACATGACCTGACTTATTTATTGATTTATTATTAATATATTCAACAGACAAATCCAATTACTGAATATAATAAAAATCAGAATAAAATAAAAAATAAAAATAAATCAGAAACATAATAATCCGAATGGAAAAAAACAAAATCAAGATGAATGTAAGGAACAAAAAAAATATTATAAGAAATAAAATCAAGTTAAAAAAGTACAAACTAAAAAAAAGAAAAAAGAAAACAATAAAAAAAAAGAAAAAAAAACAATAAAAAAAGGAAAAACTACAATAAGTTGCGTACTAGTATATAAAATATGATTTTTTAAAAAAAATTTAAAAGCACCCAATGTCGGCGGTAGAGGACCAAACTGTAAGTTGTTAAGTTGCCTTAGTAAACGCAATAGTGGAGAAAAAAAGTAAACATCAGTGTGCGCAAATGGCACATTACACACTACGATAGAACGCGTGCCATGAACTGCTTCACGGACAGAAACGTGGTTACTGATGTCAGAAGCAACTATCCTATAAAATAATTTATAGAGTAGGCACTCATCTAGCAAAAGTCTGCGTGATTCGAGGGAAGGAAGATTTATGAACATAAGGCGATCACTATAAGGACGGCGAGGAAGTTGAAACTTGAAGAACAAGATACGAGTAAATCGGCGTTGAACAGACTCCAACGCAGTATTTAAGTAGACATAATGAGGACACCACACTTGACAGCAATATTCAAGGACACTACGTACAAAGGAGAGAAAAAAGTGTACACAGGTGGAAATACTAACGAAGGATTTAGAGGATCTAATAATGAAAACCTATAATTTAGAGGCACTGGCAGTTATATATGAAATATGCTTATCAAATTTAAGCTTAGAATCGAATATTACACCAAGACCTCTAAAATTATCAACAACATTAACAGGAGAGCCAGAAACAGAATAGGAGAACATTAAAGGTGCCGTTTTACAGGTAAAATACATTTTGATTTGATTCATGACACTTAATTTGATTCATGGCACTGAGTCTAATTCATGATACTGAATGAGACTAAATAGAATCTTTAACCGCTTTTTTTAAATACTAAATTCCTAAATGATTTAAGCGTATTTTTATATAGAAGTTTGCAGTAATATTCTAAGCCTACAAGAGTTGCATGTTTATCACATTCTTCCAATAATGTTCCTGAAATAAAACTAAAAACCTAGTATTCATCAGATGCTAGTGAATAGCGAGCTGGATCAAAATATTGCTGTTTTTTTTTTGTTTTTTTCATGTCTGCATAATAAGTGGTATAGCTGAGTGCATTGCTTTCAGTTTGTCCAACAAAGCTAAACTATTCTTTAAATTTAGGCATTTTGGCGTTTAGGAGTTTCTACTTGGCAATTTTTAACAAATTTTAGTTCTGTGACTGCGCTTAAAAGAACACTGAATCCACTGTTGCAGTTTTGATCAGTTATTGACAGTTGATTTTTTTGTTGATTTGCATCATTGAAGATTTAAGAGATGCGTTTCAAAATTATAAACACTAAAACCTTTCCACTTTTAATAATTTGGAGAGATTTCTTCTATTAACGATTATTTTTATGCTGACTTGGTTCTAACTCAAAGCTAATAATTTTTACCGTCTTGTTATCAAGCCGTGTTTCGCTGTCTTGGCCATATCTGGTTACCAACACGGTTACCAAAACGTGTAAGATAGTAAATATAGTAAACAGCCAAATTGGTTGATTATACGATTTTTTTTCGAAAAGCAAAAAAAAAAGAAATCATCACACGAATTTGACACCGGTTGCGGAAATTATATAAGCCATATAGGGATTTCAGCTGTAATCTGAGCTGATAAGAGTATTTTAAAATATTCAGTTCAAATGGACATCAGTGTTCATTCACGGCGTTTTTATTTAATTTATTGAGTAGTGAATGATGTAGCTGTATTGGTTGAATCAAGAAAAATAAAGAACAAAAACCACAATTCATTGGTCCGACTACAAATTGAGGAAAAATATGAAAAATAAAAAATAATTTAAAAAAAACATGACAAATAAATAAGCAAGAAATAAATCAAAAATAAATCAAAAATAAATCAAGAAAATGAAACAAAAAATACCTAATAGCTCCCGCCCATATACAGATCATGAGGCCGACGAAACGTGATGACAAAACATAATTTAGAACTTTAATATTTAGGCATTTAATAATCTGATTCAGAGTCATGAATCAGTGTCATGATTTGGACTGATCTTAATCCAAATCATGACACTGATTCATGACTCTGAATCAGATTATTAATTACCTAAATATTAAAGTTCTAAATTATGTTATCTCATTTTGGTACAGAATTTAGCAGTAACATTTCAAACCGGCAGTAGTTACATGTTCACCAGCTCCGTAAAATCGGCTTTCGAATAGAGATGGGCAAAAGAGCTTAGAGACAATGCCTTCTATATGTACGGGCCGTAATGCAGAATGATGACGTCAGAGCATCCGACCAAATGTCGCGAAAAACACACGTAGTCTTATAGGACGTCCGCGGGAAAATGTTAATTGTACGGGTTATGCTAAAGTGAGTTTAATGAAAACTAAGTGGTAACATGCGAAACAGTGCTAGTGAACAGCTTAAACACATATTAATGCGGTGCGTGTGGCATAATTAGAAAAATTCGCGACGAATGTGTTGTTAGGTTATGTGATGTTCCGTGTCGATTTACTATCGCGATACAATTGGTCGATACAAAATGAAAGTTATGGCTAAATATTATTATTATAACGCGTCCACGCACAAAAAACTAACGTTTTATTCGTATTTTAGCTAAAAAACCGCATGTGAAATCTCGGTGTGTGTCGGCACTGCCTCGTGGAAATGTAAAATGGTTTGACGCCATGACGTCACATCGACAACGATTACGTAGCCTGACGGCCCGTACTTCTAGAAGGCATTGTTAGAGATCAGCACTCATGGCTCCTTTCTACAGTGTTGCTTCGTACTCACAGTACGCTGCTCATTTCATTAAGTCTAGTCGAACGAAAACTTTCACTCACAGATTATACTGTGCTTTTTTCCGGTGCTGCACTGTAAAAAAGAGCTATGAGTGATCAGCTCTAAGCTCTTTCGTCCATCTCTACTCCAAAGTCTATTTTTCGGAGTTGGTGAACATGTAACTCCTGCCGGTTTAAAATGTGTGAGTGATGAGCTATGATCGCTCTAGCTCATCTCCACTTTGGAAGCAAGTTAGAGCAGAATTAGCAAAGTAAATCAGTCAATTATATTACAAAGATCCTGCATATTAAGGTGATCTGTTAGGATTATATCTGCAGGTCATATGATAGAGCTCTAGATGTCGTCATTTTGTTGAGTAGGCTAATGGCCAGCATCGGCCTATCTAGTGACGAAGGTCAATTCCGTCTTGCTATATGGGTCTGAAATTTGGGAAAATGTCCTCCGAACGAAGTGTAGAGCGTAGAGATGCTCTGCATACCGCCTGCAGTTACTACAAGAGAAGAGTATGATGGTGATATCGGGACCAATCCCGATAGATTTACTAACGCGAGAACGCAAGGAAGGGTACTGCTTTTGCTCAGAGCCGGGACAGGCTCTGATGCACGTGCGTACGCAAACCCTCCAACTTTGGCAACAATGTTGGAGTAAAAAGCTGATTGACTTGATAGAGCCATGGGTTAGCCGTAGCCACCGAAATATGAATTTCTGCTCTTGTCAATTCTTGATAGGGCACGGTTACTTCAGGAGATATTGGATCTGGTGATGTGTAGCTGGCGTGCATGCACATTATGGCGGAAAAACTAAGGTTCGTACTTAGAAGGAAACACAGTACATGGTACACTGTTTCGCGCCCGCATGGCTTTGTTTAAAAAGCAGGGTTAGGTGCGAAATAAAACTTCAAATGTAGGGATGACGGCTATAAGTAGCTTGAGTATTGCACAATTGTAATAATAGAGATCCACAAGGTATTAAGCAAGGCTAGAGATTTCGTTAGAACTTTATTCATACTAGGCAAATTAGTGAAAAACGGTCAACTTTTCTCCGATGCTCAAGTGCTTAGTTTTGGAAGCGATTGACCCACCGTCAACAAATTTAAGCTTTTGGCCTTACTTTGTCATTGCAGTTCGGCTTACTCTTACCCAAATATGGGAATTCTATTCGAACATAGGACTGATAAATGATTTGTTGATCTGAGCAAAGACAAATGGAGAAAAGTATTCCTAGCCCATTTTTAAGAGGCAGTCATTTTGACGCTTTTTTGCGATTCAAAATATGTGATTCGACTACTTTAAAATGTTGGCTATCCTGATGCTTAAAATATGGAGTTTATGCTTGGGTCGGTAAAAAAATAGAGCCTCAATCACTCAAAATTTTATTTTTGTGAAAACTACTGGGCAATCTATGCGTGATATTATAGAGATAGCCTTACTCTACTTATACAGACTTTTTTTTTCTCAGAATGACTTATTAGAACCATGTACCTGTAATGAAAAAAAGGAGTTTTCGTCCAATTACTGGCAAAAAAAAGTTATGCACTTAATGAACTCTATAACTACTTGAAGAATGTTTATGAGGACGCTATAATGAACATGGGAAATGTGCGATATTGGGTAAAGCAGTTAGTTTCTAAACGGTCAAACGGAACTTGCAGATAAACAGAGAAATGTTCAGCCAATATCATTTACAGATACATATCGGGGAGACAGACGTGTTACACTTCAAAATATTGCTGATGTTTTGAATGTTTTGCATGACCTTGCCTAAGGAATAGCTGCTGACTTCGGATGTCATAAAGTTCGTGCTAAGTGGGTTTCTAAGCAATTGCTTCATGATAAAGGGAGGAGGTGACTGGAAGTGTGTCAAGTGCTCCTGGACACATTTAAATCGGAGCAATAGGATTTTTTCAGAAAAAGTGATCACTTGAGATGAAACCTGGGCGTATATACTTAACCCAGAAAGTAAAGTGCAATCCAAAGGATTCTGCACGTCTCGTGAAATTCAGGTTGACTAGATCAGCACATCAGCACATATGATAACAGTATGTTGGGACACACTGGGTATTCTCAACAATCAATAGCGAAACCTATGTAACCAAACTTAAGAAGCTTAAGGAGCCAATAAGAAAGATGCCACTTAAGGGCTTTTTTTTCAACAAGCGTTATCACGATCATTGACGAGTTGTGACAACATTCGTCACAACTCAAGTAATTATCAAAATAGGCTGGTCAATAGAGCCTCAGCCACTTTACGGTGCAGATTAGGTTATTTCGGAGTTTTACTTGTTTGGATCTTAGAAAGAAAACTTACGTAGTTTCAGATTGAATGACTTGATTGACGTTAAACCACCTTTAAAATCATGGGTCAGGAAACAAGACCCCGATTTTTTCTCAAATGGTGACTACATTGAATTATAGTTTTGCATAGAAGACCATTCAGGCTATGATCTGCAATGACTTCTGCTATGATATCTTCATTAATACCGTTTTTATAAGACATGCGGTATTATATTTTCACCCACTCTCGTATTATTGTAAATAAAAATTGTTAGGAAAATAATGTTTCATTTTTTTTAAAAGAGAGGAAAATAAATTGCATATTATTGCAGTGTTTCAAAAAAGCGACGTTTTCTGCGACCAAGAAGGTTATTAGATCCTTAGGCTATTTCTTTATAATTATTGGCCAGAATGATCAGAATCTCTAGGAGAGGCTTCCAGTTGAAGGCGGCTCTCTGTAAAGACAAAGATAGAGGGGTTATCGAGAATGAAAAATAAGTACAGAAGCGATGGGCGGTCTAAGTTTTCCTGGAATGATAGCAGCAGAAAGCACAGTCTACCTTAAGTTGATGGCGTATTCAAACCCGTGACCCTATTTTTCAGGAGCCGAAACTCTACCCTCAAGTGTCGCAGAAAAGCCCATAATGTATGGAAAATTTGCCTTTTAGGCACATTTTGTTAGTTCAGGGTACTATGTACATAGCGAAGAATACGATCATAAATCCTGCGCTTTGTTACATAGAACTATGTGCTGTGTAGATATTTTTCAGCGCAGCTCACAAATAAGGCCTTCACATGGTTCTGGCGATACTCAACCAACTGCTGCTTACACAGGAATGCAAAGCCCTAAATGTTCAAGTCAATAGTTAGACCTATATAATGCTAAATAGATTATGCTAAATTTTCCAAAAGTTGATGTGGGGAGACCGATAGCGAAGCAGATATAAGAGCCAGTTATACAAAATATTAGATAAACCGGAGTTATTCAAAATAAGCTGAACAAGTTGCGGCGAACTTGTCGCGTACGTTGCTGGATGGAAGTCGAGCCCCTAAAAGGATAATCAAAAGGTAGACTGACTAACCAATATTAGTGAGGAAACTCATGGAAATGATAGGTAGAATCGATTGACGAAAATAATGCAGCGCTAATTAGATTTCAAAACTGAAGAACGCAAAAAGCTTTATCGAACTTTTGGAGTCGACGCATTTACAGGATGAAGAAGAAGCAAGAGAATAATCTATTGAAATATTGGTTTTTGGGATACGAATCTTGACACAAATGATTAAGAGGTTATATATTACAAATGCCAAGTTTAAGGCTACTTATGCCATAGTTTGCATTAGAATACATAATAAAACAGCCACTTCGTGGCCACGTCTTTCAGGACCAGCAAGTTTTGTAGATTTGTGCACCGTATTAAAAAGTATGCTGTTTAATAGATTCAACTCAAAGATGGTTTGGAAATTATATCTAATTTAATTTTATACGACTGAAGTATTTCTTCTATGACCTCAGATTAGCAAATTTAAATATATTTTTACATTTCCCTAAAAAAACAATTGCTAGAAGACTAGAATTTACAAAAATTAGAGAATGGCGCCTAGTTTATGTCGTCTGACACTATTTACCTAAATTCCTTTTAACCGATCTTTGTTTTCCCCTACCATCTAAACTATTTTGCATTACATCTAGACCAGAACGACTTTATTTATTGATAAGAGACTGTTTTCATCTTCTAAATTAGTTTGTTTGTTATAGGTCTTGTCTAACTAGAACTACGATCAATCGATCGATTTTAGAACGAAAAATCCAAGACCTTAGGCAACTGGAACTCTATTGAACTCGCGTATTTCTTATGGTGATAAGAGCACAGTATAACATCAACACGCATTCAATGCAATTTCAATTAATTTAGTGCATATGATACACCATGTGCATGTATTTGTATCATCAATCTAACGCATGTGCATCAAGTCAGATTAAGTTGATTTGCTACAGTGACTAGGTCTCAGCTGATACAAAGAAACTAGAGCTGGCTGAAAGCCAACCATGTACAAGTAGTTGGGTAACTTGTTTATACATTCGGTCTAAGAACTTGTGACTTAATTCAATAGCAACAAAATTCCTAAAGCAACAAAACTCAACTATAACACAAATGATGAAAATGTTCAGTGCTGGCAACACTTTTCGAACGAAGTAGCAACAAGTTTACCATAACAAGCTCAAACTCAAATCAACTTATCCTTTGAATTTCGTTCTCATCGCAGGATTTCATCGAAAGTTTTAGCGGTTAAACGTTGTTTTAGGCTGCCATTCGAAAAATGTTCAAAGCTCGGAAAATTTAAAAATTGATTCCTTATTTTTATTGCAATTGCTTTGCATATGAGAACGTAATTTGAAGCATCTGTTGATGCAATAGTTACGGAAATGGCTAATGCTGGTTAGCCTGTGTCAGCGGCAAAGCAAAATACATACCTAATCTGCTTCACATTAAGTTAAACCTAACCAGTAAATTTCGTTTCGATTGAATCACGGCGCTGGAAGTTAATTGGGTGAAAAGAGTTGTAGGGTTACCACCCTTAAAAATTTTCAAATTTTTGAAGCGTTAATATTTGTTGTTAATTTTCATTGTAGGATCATTTCCATTTGCAAATTTAATGACATAATCGCTCAGAAAAGAAATTAAACAAAATTACAAAAATTATCATAGCTGGCAGCTCTTTCATGATTTCTATACGAAATTTCTACGACATTTGGTTCACATTAGGGTCTATTTACTGCGTGAACTTCGTTTTGATTGCTTTACTGGACTGGAAGTTATAGGGAAAAAAGCTTGATTTTGCTGAGCAAATTTGCAAGATTTAGGAGACAAAAATCACCATAGCTGGCAACACTATACTAATTTTCAGCCAAATTTTCATCAAATGTTACTTAAAGTAAGATCAAAGTACTGTATGAATCTTGTCAAAATCTGATGACTGAATCGGAAGTTATAGGCCAAAAACCGGTTTTTTTTCTCAGTGATTTTTCAAGATGGTACCACTGGCACAGGGTTGCTCGCATGTCAAAATCACTTCTATCAAACCTGGTCCTAGCTAATACAAACATGTCCTGTAAATTTCACTATGATCGGATAGTTCGGTCGTCAGTTCTCGTGAACAGAACTTTCGAGTGCTGAAAATAGAGGTAATTTGGTGATGGGTTGCCGTTCTTGTGCAAATCAGAATTTTGAAAATTTCAATTTGACACGATGGACAAAGGTTAAGATTTGTCAATGAATTGATTTTTTTGTCAAAAATCAAAAATTTTTGAGGAGACTCAATGATTTGAAGGTTTTTTTTCAGGAGCCTGCCGTAGCTACAGGGTTACCCGCACTGTCTTGAAAATCCACGTGCACTAAACTCTAGTCAACATCAATACGCTTTGCAAATTTCACGATGATCCATTGTTTTTCTTAGAAGTAATGACAAATCAAAGTTTGAAAAAAAATCCTTGCCTACTTTTAGGCATGCTGCACCCACACACGGCTCAAAATTTCCAATTCTTTATCATAGACAAGCTTAAAACATAATAATTTTTCATTCCCAAACATTTATTTTAGCAAAAACTTACACTGCTTGGAAATATAGGAGTACCTGAAAATTCACTAAAACGCTCGCCGCCGCCAAAAGAATTAGGATATCTGACCTACCTACTCTATACAGCTACGTCCTCCGAAAATTTCAGCTCAATCGGATCGGCCACTCCTGAGATTATCTCGGAAAATCATTTTGCTGATATATATATATATATATATATATATATATATATATATATATATATATATATATATATATATATATATATATATATATATATATATATATATATATATATATATATATATATATATAAAGAAATATGAATTTTCGGCGAAACGAGTTTAATACTAATTTTCTTCGAAAATTAGTAAAAATCGCAGCATCAGATCCGAAAAATTATGTTAGGTGCATTTGGCGGAAATTGCTTTCTGATGCTGTGGCTACCTTTTCCCATGCAGAGGAACGGAAACAAAGCCTGCTGTGAGGGCATACAGTGTTACAGCAGCACTGAAAAGTATGTATGTATAAAGTATGTAGATAAGTTTGTATATATATATATATATATATATATATATATATATATATATATATATATATATATATATATATATATATATATATATATAATATCGAGAATAAAATTATAAATAGTATTTTTACTTTACTTATTGACTTGCAGATGCCTTCCACCAAAAGTTCAATATCAGCGAAGAAGTGTTTGACTTAACTTCAATGAGGTTTTTTTAATACACTTCGGATAGGCAGCGAAAACGGGCTGCATATAAGGCCAAATCAAATTAATTATATGCCAATTTATTTTTTTGTTACAATAATACGAATTAAAATACTTAAGTTCTTTATTTGTACGCATTGTTAACTATCGCAATATATAATATTCTTTATTTCTTCATCATTTCTTCATCGAATTCCATAAAAAAAGCTCTCAGTTTTATCAAAATGTGGATTATATTTTGATCTAAGCAGTCTCGAAGGTTGTAAATAGATCCTTCCTACCGTTCTTTCTACTCATTATAACGACTCGCAACGAGTCGCTTACAACATGTCACTAGCGAGTCGCAAATATTCACCAAAGGTGAATGTATATAACACTCAATATATTCGTTTTTGGCGAAGCTTATCGACTCGCAACGAATCGTATACCACATGTCACCAGCGAATCACAAATATTCACCAAAGGCGAATGTATATAACCCTCACACCGGGACTCGATTAGCAATTTACTCTGCAATTTCCGATTGCAACGACTGTCAAATTTATGGTATGCAATCTGTGCGTCGGAAATTTCATGGCATGCAATATCATTTCGAAAATGCCTCTGAGCGAGAGAGACGTCCGCTGTATCTGAGCGTCAAATGCTCTTAAGGAGTTATTTGAAGTGCAGAGCGAAGAAATTCCCCAATTTCCCAGCATTTCATACTCTGCAGACTATTTTCATTGCTCAACGAAATCAAAAAATCCCTTTGAATTCAGAATCCATACGCAAAATAAACCAGGCCCACGGTTCAGCGCCATTTTGAAATCAAGAACTGTCAAAATATTGCAAGGCAGATTGCCGAGCAAATTGCATACCATATTGCCTACCATTTATGGCAGACCATAAAATATTGCATACCATAGGCTGCCTCCACTGGCAATTTCAAATTTCTTGCAATGGGAAATTGCAAGTGGAGGCAGCCTGTCAGCATATTCGTTTTTGGCGAAGCTTATCCACTCGTCAGAGCTTCGAAAAAAATGATTCGTCACGAATGAAAATTTGGGCGGCCTACTTAATCGTTAGCGAACTGTAGGTGAATTCGTTCTCGAATAAAACATTCGTTAAAGTGACTCGCATATGACTCGTTAGCGAATCGCTTGGTATGCTGGGTACCATTCAACGTATTCAATGTGATTTCGCAAAGTATTTGAATTACCTCTGTATCGGCATACTTATGTATAGCATTTCTCAAACTCGATCGAGTATGTTTAAGCACGTATAACATATGCTTGTTGTAGTTTAATCGGTTCATGCGTGACACCATTATCTTGCTTTAAACTAGTGTTTACTAAATAAATCAGTACAGAATGGTAATATATCATTTATATTCTGAGTCAGGTCTATCAATAAATAGCTGAGTAGCTTTTTACTAATTTTCGAAGAAAATTAGTATTAAACTCGATTCGCCGAAAATTCATATTTCTTTATATATATATATATATATATATATATATATATATATATATATATATATATATATATATATATATATATATATATATATATATCTATATATATATATATATATATATATATATATATATGTATATATATATATATATATATATATATATATATATATATATATCAGCAAAATTATTTTCCGAGATAATCTCTGAAGTGGCCAATCCGATTGAGCTAAAATTTATGGAAGACGTAGATGTATATGATAGGTAGGACCACAATTTGCTAAACTTCAGATATCCTAAACCTGTTGGCGGTGGCGAGCGTTTTAGTGAATTTTCAGGTACTATATTTCCAAGCAGTGTAAATCTTTGGTAAAATGAATGTTTGGGAATGAAAACTCATTATGTTTTAATCTTGTTTATGATAAACAATTGGAAATTTTAAGCCATGTGTGGGTGCAGCATGCCTAAAAGTAGGCAAGGATTTTTTTTCAAATTTTGATTTGTCATTACTTCTAAGAAAAACAATTGATCATCGTGAAATTCGCAAAGCGTATTGATACTAACTAAAGGTTAGTACACGTGGATTTTGAAGACAGTGCGGGCAACTCTGTAGCTACGGCAGGCTCCTGAAAAAAAAACTTTCAAATCATTGAGTCTCCTCAAAAATTTTTGATTTTTGACAAAAAATTGAAATCATTGATATAGTTTAACCTTTGTCCATCATGTCATATTAAAATTTTCAAAATTCCGATTTGCACAAGAACGGTAACCCATCACCAAATTACCTCTATTTTCAGCACTCAAAAGTTCTGTTCACGAGAACTGACGACCGGATTATCCGATCATAGTGAAATTTACAGGACATGTTGGTATTAGCTAGGACCAAGTCTGATAGAAGTGATTTTGAAATGCTGGCAACCCTGTGGCAGTGGTCCCAACTTGAAAAATCACTGAGAAAAAAAAACAGCCTTTTTGCCTATAACTTCCGATTCAGCCATCAGATTTTGACAAGATTCATACAGTACTTGGATTCTCTTTTAGGTAACATTTGATGAAAATTTGGTTGAAAAATTAGAATAGAGTTGCCAGCTATGGTGATTTTGGTCTCCTAAATCTTGCAAATTCGCTCAGCAAAATAAAGCTTTTTTCCCTATAACTTCCGGTCCAGTGTAGTAATAAAAACGAAATTCACGCAGTAAGTGGACCTTTATGTGAGCCAAATGAAATCATGAAAGAGCTGCCAGCTATGACCATTTTTGTAATTTTGTATTATTTCTTTACTGAGCGAATCTGTCATTAATTTGCAAATGGAAATGATCCTGCAATGAAAACTAACAACAAATATTAACGTTTTAAAAATTTGAAAAGCTTTGAGGCTGGTTACCCTAAAAATTTTTTCACCCGATTAACTTCCAGCGCAGTGACTCAATCGAAACGAAATTTCTTGGTGGGGTTTAACTTAACGTGATGCAGATTAGGTATGTATTTTGCTTTGCCACTGAAACAAACTAACCAGCATTAGCCATTTCCGTAAATATTGCACCAACAGATGCTTCAAACTACGTTCTCATATGCAAAGCATTTGCAATAAAAATAAGGAATCAATTTTTAAATTTTCCGAGTTTTGAACATTTTTCGGATGGCAGCCTAAAACAAACTTTCGATGAAATCCTGCGAAGAGAACGAAATTCAAAGGATAAGTTGATTTGAGTATGAGCTTGTTATGGTAAACTTATTGCTACTTCGTTGGAAAAGTGTTGCCAGCACTGAACATTTTCATCATTTGTGTTTTAGTTGAGTTTTGTTGCTTTGGAGAAGGAATGGTTGATATGTTTCTACAAAACAGTGTATTACGTCTTTCCACACTTTTTTTGTCACTCAAAGACAATTTCTTCGAAAATTAGTTTTCTAGCGTTTTAGGTGCGCTAGAGTTTTTTTTATATGTTCAAATAAACTCCTTGCTGTTTTGAGAATAAATCTGTTTAGCTAGATGATGACGTTGATTTTTATCACGCGGATTCTTGAAGCCTATCAGATATTTACAATTTAGTGATATGTCAAGGCAAAATTTTCCCTAATGACACACATATTGCGCTACCAATATCACCGAAAAATTCCTATGATGTTTAGTTCATTCCAAAAATTGATTGGCCGGTGTAATAGGACAAACCATCGGATTTTTAAGATGCGTCCTATGGATGTTAACACCACAAATGAGGTGGAATTGCTTTCGAACGTATACAGAAAAGTTTAAATTACATTAAAACCCAAATTTAAAGTTGGAGTTTAGTACGTATAAGTGAACATGAACATGTATTTGAAAAAGGCTACACACCAAACTGGTCTACAGAAATATTTACGATAGAAGAAGTAAAAACTCTAGCGCACCTGAACCGCTAGAAAACTAATTTTCGAAGAAATTGTCTTTGAGCGACAACAAAATGTGGAATGACGTAATATCAACTTATCCTTTGAATTTCGTTCTCATTGGAGGATTGCATTGAAAGTTTCAGTGGTTAAACATTGTTTGAGGCTGCCATCCGAAATATATTCCAAAATCGGAAAATATAAAAACTGGTTCCTTATTTTTATGGCAAATGCTTAGCATATGAGTATGTTATTTGAAGCATCTGCTGATGCAATATATACGAAAATGGCTAAAGCTGGTTACCCTGTGTCAGCAGCAAAGTAAAATATATACCAAATCTGCCTCACGTTAAGCTTAACCCAACCAGTAAACTACGTTTCGATTGAATCACTGCGCTAGAAGTTATACGGGTGAACAAAATTTTAGGGCTATCACCCTTAAAACTTTTCAAATTTTTAAAGCGTTCACATTTCTTGTAAATTTTATTGTAGGATCATTCCCATTTGCAAATCTAATGACATAATCGCGCAGTAAAGAAATTCCAAAAAATTACAAAAATGGTCATAGCTGGCAGCCCTTTCATGGTTTTTGATTGAAATTCCTATGACATTTGACTCACATTAAAGTCTATTTACTGCATAAATTTCGTTTTGATGAAATGACTAAAACGGAAGTTATAGGAGAAAAAGCTTTATTATGCTGAGCAAATTCGCAGGACTTAGGAGACAAAAATCATCATAGCTGGCAACTCTATTCTAATTTTTCAGCCAAATTTTCACCAAATGTTACCTATAATATGATCCAAATACTGTGTTAATTTGGTTTAAATCTGATGGCTGAACCGGAAGTTTTTTCTCAGTGATTTTTCAAGATGTTTTCACAGAGTTGCCACCATTTCAAAATCACTTCTATCAAACCTGGTCCTAGTTAATACCAACATGTCCTGTGAATTTCGTTATGATCCAACAATCCGGTCGTCAGTTCTCGTGAACAGAAGTTTCGAGTGCTGAAAATAGAGGTAATTTGGTGAGGGGTTGCCGTTCTTGTGCAACTCGGAATTTTAAAAATTTCAATTTGACATGATGCATAAACGTCAAAATTTATCAATGATTTGATTTTTTTGTCAAAAATCAAAAATTTTTGAGGAGACTCAATGATTTGACGGATTTTTTTTCAGGAGCTGCCGCTGCTACAGGGTTACCAGCACTGACTTGAAAATCCATGTGTGCTAAATCCCAGTCAACGTCAATACGCTCTGCAAATTTCACGATGATATAATGTTTTTGTCAGAAGTAATGACAATTCAAAATTTGAAAAAAAATCCTTGCCTACTTTTAGGCACACTGCACCCACACACGGCTCAGAATTTCCAAGTTTTTGTCATAAACAAACTTAAAACATATTCAGTTTTTATTCCTAGTACTTTTTTTGAACGAAAACTTACGCTGCTTGGAAATATAGGAGTACCTGAAAATTCACTAAAACGCTCGCCGCCGCCAAAAGGTTTAGAACATCTTAATTCTAGCGAGTATGGGACCTACCTTTTATTTACGTCTACGTTTTCCGAAAGTTTCAGTTCAATCGGATCGGCCACTCCAGAGATTATCTCCCTTAATCATTTTGCTGATATATATATATATATATATATATATATATATATATATATATATATATATATATATATATATATATATATATATATATATATATATATATATATATATATATATATATATATATATATATATATATATATAGAAATATGAATTTTCGGCGAAACGAGTTTAATACTACTTTTCTTGGAAAATAAGTAAAAAACACAACCACGAACATATTCACTTGAGGTCTATCAAGGAAATTTAATTCAAGGGTTTTCTATGAGCTAGAGTAAACTTCTTTTTTACTGACACATATCTTATCGAGAAAATTATAAAAGGGAAGGAAGATGAAGTTTTTGTAAAATGGCTTGGCTTTTTTTCTCAGCATAATACATGGATCAGTATAAAAAACGCGCTGTAACCTCTGAAAAATGTTAAATTAAAAACGTGAATACGATTGTCTCAAAAACTTTACGAAGCTAAAAATCGATGAAAAGAAGGCACTGAAATGCCTTGAAGTGGATGCTTCTACACCAAAGTTATAGAACATGTCAAATGCTATTTTTGATTCGTAACAATAAGCGCTCTTTATACACCAACAGATGCAGTCGAGAGTGAACATCTATGAAGTTCACCAGAATGTTTCTATGCCAACGGTAAATACATCTGTGAACCGTACGATAAACCTATTTATTACAACAACGAAATATTCCAGAACAGGATACTATCTCTTCAAAATATTGAAATGTATTTGATTCGGAATAATATTAAAAGGAGTCATATGTGAAAATATTTTTCTGTACAATTTTGAAGCTGTTTTTCTGCACAAACAAAAATATATAAACTAAATTTCAACTATCATAAAATGTGCTTTTTAATTCACACCTGTGCACATTAGCATAAATTTACCCGTGAGATAAAATCACATTCAACTGTTCGCTTGTTTTAGTTTTTATCCATTCGTATACAGACGTTTTTATTTTCAAAATAAACAAGCTGTCTCCGTCCATTACCTTTGCCGCGGCGTCTTTTCATTTTTTTTCTACCTGGGCTTAAAAACCAGTAACTTGGCACCAGTAACTTCAGCATTTCACCATCTGTGTCGCCTGTTGGCCTAAAAATCAAAAAGGTCAGGTGTTGGCCTAAAAACCAAAGGTGACACATCTGTCAGCTACGCAGAGTTTTCTACGGTTAGCAAAATGGCTACTTTTTCTGCTCCTTTACCTCCTCTCCAAGCCCCACGCCAAATGGTTCCAAAACCTTTAGGAAGAAAGGTTTCGACTCCTCACGGCTAAGCTATCAAAGACAAATGTGACAAGACACGGCTCCTGTGAGATCAAATGTCTAACATGAAGCGGTTTTCCATTGTGCACTCACTGAAAGAAGCTAAGTAGCTAGGGATCGTCCCACTTCCACCTGCTGTCGATGCAAAGGTTGTGCAAAGTATCAAATTCTTATTGCACCAGCAGATCCAGTAGGACCGCGAAGAACGTTGCCAATGTTCCGGACACACCGCGTCCAACTGCGGACTTGGCACACGCTGTATCAAGTCCTTCAAAGTACATGCAATTAAAGAGTGCGATGTACCAAAGGTGTCGGATGCAGTTTACTGTGTAAACTGGCCACCAAGCAACCTTAAGAGGCTGCCCAGAGGCCAAGAAAATCGTGGAGTGTCGCAATGCTGCGAAAGCAAAAAAAAGCAAGCAAGAGCGCAAAAATGACTTTGTGGCTGCAACCATATAAAATATTGTCCCACCTGGTGTTTCATATGCCAGCCAGTTTGTGGCAGAAAATAAAAATGTACTAACGAAAAACCCTCTGCTTTTACTACGCAATCAACTAGTTTGGCTTAAAACAAGCCACAGCGAACCATCGACTCGGTAGTCTTTGGTGAATGTTAGTCTCTTTGGCAGTAATCTCTTCGCCTTCGTAAACCAGATGAAGAATATCATCCCAAGCTTTGGGAAACTTTTTTGTCAATCAAAAAAACGTGATGCTCTTATTTCACTCACCCATCGTTTAGCCGGTAGTGCATTATGTTAAATTCGCAGCTTCAAATATTGCTACCATAGCTCCCATCTGTAAAAAGAACTTCGTTCTTGAATTTCTGAACCATGAGAACCCCAATATTCTTTTCCTATCAGAAACTATTCTGAAACCCCGCCACCATGTAGAAATGTACAAAACATGTACAAAATCATTCATGAAGACTCTTCTGAGGACCCGAATTCTTCCAAACTGGATACTGGGCTATAAGTTAAAGAGCAGATCAGAACCCAATGGCATCTGATCTCAAGACTCAAAGCTACGGAAGTGGTCTGCATCAGCATTCAACTAGGGGATGACCAAATAGTGCTTGTATGCCAAATCGCCATCATGGGGCAAAACCATTGACAACCTCAATAGTGAGGCAGTGAAAAAATGGTTTACACGGATCCCAAGCCTTATTTAATCCATCTATCTACAGAAACCTAATTTTCGTCAGTTTGTCAGTTCAATTTTGTTTCGTCAGTTCATTGATAATTGACTTCTTTCTTGTGTTTCGGAGCCTGGTCAGCTCTCTCCCACAATGCGGCACTTATGAGTGCCAAGTTCACGATGCTGAATCTGATCATCAATTGATTCAGTTATGCATCAAAAGGAAACGAGACCAAGGCTTTTTAACTGAAGACCCCGAATTTTTCCTCACCTACGATAAAATCTTCGCTGACAGGATATTGATGAAGCTCTTGACACGCTCAACCAAATCATCTCCTCGGTCATTGATTGTTTGAACGAGAAATTTGAAGAACGTTTCCAAAAAAAATAGTACCTGGCAAAGAAATGTTTCATGAATTAATAAAATTGCAGGTCGAAAAAGACTAAAATGTTATTTTATTTCTAATGGAAGCTCACTCCTTGATGATTGAGCCACCACTGATGCCACTGCTCCTGCGTTTTCTCTTATCTATCGCGGGGACAAGCATAGCTCTGACCCCAACTTTGCTTCAGCCGTCAAGACTTCTGTCTTTAACTTTCGGCAAGAAAGTCAATCGTCGAACCTTCTAGGTTCAGTTGAACAAATACTTCTAAAAATCTTGAAGGTCATGGTACCTTCGTGAATAAAGAAACCCTTCTTAGCCTGGTGCCAACCCTCTCTTCTAAAAAATCTTCCAGAGAAGATCAAATTTCCAACTTCATTTTAATAAGGCTCCCTACTTGCTTTTTTGAACACCTCTCTGTTCTATTCAGCTCTTGTATCAATATTGGATATTTTTCTACTGCTTGGAAGCGTGCAAAAATATTTTCTATCTGGTTTCGAAAGTATGCACTGCTTCTCATCAGACACCAGCGCACAGTGCATACTTGACTGGCGTGACCACTTGCAGGTGGAAATCATTACATTTTTATTTATGCTAGTTGTGACAAATTTTAACAACTCCGACTTATATCCATGGATATAATTTTACTTAGTAAAGGTAATTGAATTTGATCACGGTTCCCTTCTTGTCTATAAATCAGCATAGACAACGTATATCATTTCTACAGCATCGAAGCCGAGCATTATGAAACGGGAAACTTCGATCGTTTTTGCCGAATCAGCCTCCGAAAGCAGAATCAAATTGGAAATGTTTTTGCGGGATGATTAAAATTGAACAACTTTTTATTAACATTAAAAATTTTAATCTACATTGAAAATTCTATTATGACAAAGTGGTTTCGAAAGTATGCACTGCTTCTCATCAGACACCAGCGCACAGTGCATACTTGACTGGCGTGACCACTTGCAGGTGGAAATCATTACATTTTTATTTATGCTAGTTGTGACAAATTTTAACAACTCCCACTTATATCCATGGATATAATTTTACTTAGTAAAGGTAATTGAATTTGATCACGGTTCCCTTCTTGTCTATAAATCAGCATAGACAACGTATATCATTTCTACAGCATCGAAGCCGAGCATTATGAAACGGGAAACTTCGATCGTTTTTGCGGAATCAGCCTCCGAAAGCAGAATCAAATTGGAAATGTTTTTGCGGGATGATTAAAATTGAACAACTTTTTATTAACATTAAAAATTTTAATCTACATTGAAAATTATATTATGACAAAGTGGTTTCGAAAGTATGCACTGCTTCTCATCAGACACCAGCGCACAGTGCATACTTGACTGGCGTGACCACTTGCAGGTGGAAATCATTACATTTTTATTTATGCTAGTTGTGACAAATTTTAACAACTCCGACTTATATCCATGGATATAATTTTACTTAGTAAAGGTAATTGAATTTGATCACGGTTCCCTTCTTGTCTATAAATCAGCATAGACAACGTATATCATTTCTACTGCATCGAAGCCGAGCATTATGAAACGGGAAACTTCGATCGTTTTTGCGGAATCAGCCTCCGAAAGCAGAATCAAATTGGAAATGTTTTTGCGGGATGATTAAAATTGAACAACTTTTTATTAACATTAAAAATTTTAATCTACATTGAAAATTATATTATGACAAAGTGGTTTCGAAAGTATGCACTGCTTCTCATCAGACACCAGCGCACAGTGCATACTTGACTGGCGTGACCACTTGCAGGTGGAAATCATTACATTTTTATTTATGCTAGTTGTGACAAATTTTAACAACTCCGACTTATATCAATGGATATAATTTTACTTAGTAAAGGTAATTGAATTTGATCACGGTTCCCTTCTTGTCTATAAATCAGCATAGACAACGTATATCATTTCTACAGCATCGAAGCCGAGCATTATGAAACGGGAAACTTCGATCGTTTTTGCGGAATCAGCCTCCGAAAGCAGAATCAAATTGGAAATGTTTTTGCGGGATGATTAAAATTGAACAACTTTTTATTAACATTAAAAATTTTAATCTACATTGAAAATTCTATTATGACAAAGTGGTTTCGAAAGTATGCACTGCTTCTCATCAGACACCAGCGCACAGTGCATACTTGACTGGCGTGACCACTTGCAGGTGGAAATCATTACATTTTTATTTATGCTAGTTGTGACAAATTTTAACAACTCCGACTTATATCCATGGATATAATTTTACTTAGTAAAGGTAATTGAATTTGATCACTGTTCCCTTCTTGTCTATAAATCAGATTCAATTACCTTTACTAAGTAAAATTATATCCATGGATATAAGTGGGAGTTGTTAAAATTTGTCACAACTAGCATAAATAAAAATGTAATGATTTCCACCTGCAAGTGGTCACGCCAGTCAAGTATGCACTGTGCGCTGGTGTCTGATGAGAAGCAGTGCATACTTTCGAAACCACTTTGTCATAATAGAATTTTCAATGTAGATTAAAATTTTTAATGTTAATAAAAAGTTGTTCAATTTTAATCATCCCGCAAAAACATTTCCAATTTGATTCTGCTTTCGGAGGCTGATTCGGCAAAAACGATCGAAGTTTCCCGTTTCATAATGCTCGGCTTCGATGCTGTAGAAATGATATACGTTGTCTATGCTGATTTATAGACAAGAAGGGAACCGTGATCAAATTCAATTACCTTTACTAAGTAAAATTATATCCATGGATATAAGTCGGAGTTGTTAAAATTTGTCACAACTAGCATAAATAAAAATGTAATGATTTCCACCTGCAAGTGGTCACGCCAGTCAAGTATGCACTGTGCGCTGGTGTCTGATGAGAAGCAGTGCATACTTTCGAAACCACTTTGTCATAATAGAATTTTCAATGTAGATTAAAATTTTTAATGTTAATAAAAAGTTGTTCAATTTTAATCATCCCGCAAAAACATTTCCAATTTGATTCTGCTTTCGAAGGCTGATTCCGCAAAAACGATCGAAGTTTCCCGTTTCATAATGCTCGGCTTCGATGCTGTAGAAATGATATACGTTGTCTATGCTGATTTATAGACAAGAAGGGAACCGTGATCAAATTCAATTACCTTTACTAAGTAAAATTATATCCATGGATATAAGTCGGAGTTGTTAAAATTTGTCACAACTAGCATAAATAAAAATGTAATGATTTCCACCTGCAAGTGGTCACGCCAGTCAAGTATGCACTGTGCGCTGGTGTCTGATGAGAAGCAGTGCATACTTTCGAAACCACTTTGTCATAATAGAATTTTCAATGTAGATTAAAATTTTTAATGTTAATAAAAAGTTGTTCAATTTTAATCATCCCGCAAAAACATTTCCAATAGTTAATTAAGTTTGTTGATAGCTTCCTATGTGGCAAAAAGGCCTTTGTAACACCCAAAGGGCTCTTTTTGACAAATTTTCAATCGACTCAAGTGTACCTCAAGGCTCCCTTCTTGGTCCTATTTCATTTAAAATTTTGACAGCAGATATCCCAGGAATTTCTAATGATTCTTCTATATGTGTTTACGTCAACCTACACGCAGATAATCTCCACTTCCGGAACTCGCAGCAAAGCCCGCGCTTTGTAACAGCAGTGTTTCAAAGATAAGCAAATCGGCCCATTGCATATTATACAACTCCTGAAAAAGTAAGAATTTAGAGCCGTTAGCTATCAAGGGCACAGCTCAAAAGTACATTAAGAAAAAGTTTCAGAAAAAGTTTCTTCCCCAATTACCTCCCAGATGGAAGTACTTTCATTTGGTACAAATAGTCGAAGAGAGAACACTAAAATAGAGAAAAACGAAATTAAACTTGTCATTTAGTACCTTTGTTTGAAAAAAATTCTACCAATGACATAGACAGCAGCTTGGTGGAGCCACCAGGAGAATCTACTCCTCCATATTCCACCATTGCACGCTAGGCCAAGGAGTTTAAGAACATCCACTAAATATCGCAATCTACGTCCCTCACTGAAGACAACGTGAAAAATCGAAGATGTCGTGTTTGCGGATCAAAGAGTGACCATCAGGCATGTAGTTGAGGTCACTAGGATCTCGTTCGGCAATGTTCAAAAAATCGTTGCCCACAAATTACACATGAAAAAGGTTTTTGCACGCTGGGGGCCGAGAATGTAAATCAATAACCTCAAAAAGAAACGAGTCGACATATCGAGGGTTCACCTCTTCACCAACGCCAAACAAGTTCAAGGTGTCAAGCTCAGCGGGGAATTCTATGACATCAGTTTTTGCATGCTGAAGGACTTATTATGGTGGAATATTTGGAAAAAGGAACCACTATATGAGGCTCTCACTACATAGACCAAATGAGAAGATTGCAGGAGGCTATTGAGTGGAGATCCGGCACACTGCAAAACGGAGTACTGCTTCATCAAGACAATACATCGGTTCACGAGGCTGCAGTTGCGATGGCTGTAATTCAAGAAATAGGATTCGAGGTGCTTGAACATCCACCCTAGTCACCAGATCTAGCTCCTGCTAACTTCCACTTTTTTCCTCAGCTCAAGGAACAACTTCCTGACAAGATATTTGAAGATAATTGGAATATGAATGCCATTGTTGGGGTGTTTTGGGAGAATAATGACAAAAAAAATTTCTAAGGGTATCCTGGGTTTGGGAAAAATATAAGCTAAATGTCTTAATTTGTTAGGAGACTATGTTGAAAAAAAATATTTTTTATTGATTATCATACCTTTTGGGTCAACCGACGTACATATGCTTTGCAAAAAAAACTTTTAAACGACTGACGTTTTATGCAATAATAATATTTTTAAAACCTAACCTGAGTACTAAAACATATCTGACACTTTTATGCTATTCACTACAGACGATGTTGTTTGTTGCCAGTGAATTTTCGCTGTGCTTACAATTTCTTGATGGGATCATATGCAAACCCAGCACATTTTTACCAATTATTGAAGGATCGTCAGAACCGAGAATATGCTTCTCTCTTTTTTGCATATAGAAAAACATACTTATTTGGCTTGGTTTTTTCAGGCACCAGCTGATAATGACGTAGCACCTGAGTATATGCGTTTCTTACTTTTGCATATAAAAAATCGTACTTATTGGGCTTGGTCTCTGTTCAAGCAGCAGCTGATCAGTAAACCCTCCACATTCTATTTTTCTCTCCCATTAGTTTTTTGCGCTACTTATGGTATATATGCTCTGGCACTACTTAGTAATATATACGCTCTGTTGCGGATTCAAAACATTGCGTGGCCACCTCACTGTCATGATAATCCACAAATGCCTAAGTAATATATACACAATACACGAGTAGGCTTAGATTTTAAAGGAAAAATATATTTGATTTTTGCTGTTATGTCATATTCAATATAATAGCACCAATTTTTTTTTAAATCTATCAAAGCAACATTTTCATTCTGTTCAGGGAGCTATATTTTAAAGTAAATACTTTTTATTTGGCAATCCGTATCCAATATATTCAGAGCGAGGTTGTTTCGCGGCCCACGATTTCATTCAGATTTAGGCCAAGGACAGATACTTCGGTTCCATCGAAGCGTTGAACGCTTCGGTTTGGCGCGTCGGTTGACACACAAAGCGGTTTTCAAAAGCGTTTATCGATTCAGTTCTGTTACAAATTACGTCAGAGTATCATATAGGTGCTTGTAAAAACAGTAGTAGTGTATACATACTTATGTATATATATGTATAAACATATATATGAATATACATATAGGCATATGAATTTTAGGCAAAGTGATTCTAACACTAATTTTCTTTACAATTCTGTAATTGTCTACTTTTAGAAACTAAGTGCTCGCAAATGTTTCATTTTTCAATACTGTATCCTAGCCATTCTTCATAAATCAATTTGGTTATCAAATTTTTATTCCCATATCCCCTGCATTCATCATTGCATCCTGAAAATTTCAGCTCAATCAGAGTTCGTAGCTATGAACAAAGTGAAAAACGCTCGAAGAACCGAGTCGGTGAGTCATTTCTCTCGTCTACCGACCCGGTTCCGAAACCGAGAAGCGCTCCGCTCCGCGGTGTGTGTCATCACAATGCTAAAGCAATGCACGGCTAAACCAACTCAATTTTCCTCTCGGGAAACGCCTCGCTGGAACCACCGTGTTTGTTATTAGCCTAAGTAACAAATAGACATGTAGTTGTAGTAAAAGAAGAACAAAACGTTTCATTGGAAAGCCATGGATAAATAGACTTCCAAACGCTATCGGATCCAAATGAAACCCACAGAATTGTTGGCTCTAACGCGATACAGATGCGATATATTTCTGGCTTTTTTACTAGGAAAGAGTTGCCAGCACAAAGCGTTTTTATTTTGTACCTTGTCACTAAAAACCCATAGATTAAGCATTCACATTACGAGCATTTTCAATGGAACTAATGCTTACATTTTCTAAGTTCTGGAAATTTTTTGGATGGCAGCCCCAAACACTTTTCAATCCCTTTTCCTTTTGTTACCGTTGTCAATGAACAACGCGATCAAAGTTTCAACTACCCCGGCAGTGACCTGAGGCGGCGGTTTTCAGGCGGCCTTTGATCGCGAGAAGGGGGTGGGTAGGGCGCCACTCACTTCGAAAACTGAAAGCGTGCCTTCCGTCCGCTACCCTGAAGCAAGAAGCGGGCTGCGGATTTCAAAATACCACCAACGAATCTAATACACCAAATGCTACCGGCTTTAAAATACCGAAGTTCATTAACTCTACCTCACTTTAATTCGATGGAGAAATTCGACGCGTTACCATTAATGGTAATCTCACTTATACTCTAATTCCAAAATTTATCACTTTCACTAAATCATATACAGTAATAATAACCTTACAAACTATCTGACCTTATTTATTCCGGGATCGCTTGCAAGAAAATTCTCCCTCGCTGGGGCCCTTAGTCACCGACTCGCGCCTCCAATCGATGTACAACCCTCCAGCTTAGAATTTTCCTCGATTCGTATCTGTCGTCCCGCCAATCTGCTGATCGCACTCCTCGTATTGGAAAAACTTACTCGCAACTCGTATATCGATATCATGCGCAAAATCTCCAAAGGTCAACTTCAAACCCCTCATACGATCGATCTTTCGACTCCCGATTGATAGTGGATTCCATATTCCGATTAATAGTCGGCTCCCATTCGGCTCCGTCCCGGCCAGTTCAATTCCAAAGAAAAAGAAACAAGAGTTTTTCTACTATCGATTGGTCGCCTCAGCTTTGGGACTTCTGTCCACTTACCCAGTTCAATTCCAAGCGAGCCTCTGGTCGCTGCGCCAACTCGCTTCAGGCCTCGTTTCAATCCGATCAGCGGGGCTCCGCCAAGCGACCCGTTGGTTGTACTTGGCTGTACATCGCTCGGCCGTTGCCCTTCTCCAATGCACGCGTGCCTGTGCTGGCCATGCCTTTCCCTTGTTCCATGGCCGATCATTCCCATCGAGAGATGTCAGCCACGACAGCGCGAGATCGAACTGTCAGATCGATTCGTTGTTTACATCAGCCCCTGGACAAGGACGGTTTAACTTCCTGTGACGAATATGCGGGAAAGCAACTATTTTACAACTTGTAACCATCATAACACGATCTTGCCGCTTTAGGGCGAATTGTGATTTGGATTACGATTCCACTCACTACTGGCGCCCGAACAAATTTTTCGATCAAAGGTCACTATACCTGTTGTGCAGCCATAATTATCCATTCGTTCGGCTGTTGCATTCCCCCTTACGACCCACTACGGTAGTTGTTATTGTAGTCCAAGGTGATGTAGTTGAATCACACTGGTAATGGCTAGACGTGACCCGCGACTTGATATCTCGATTAATTTTGATGGCGTTGATGAGTAGGTCGAATTTAACGTAACGAGATACTGCTGACGATGATGATGTTGAACTGCCTTGTTCGCTCTCGGATCCCGGGGATTGGGGCCGCGACATTTTAGTTGGCTCTCATTTTTGAGGCTTGATGGCGCGCAGCTATTCCAACTATTATTTCCAATCTTTACATTAATTATCACATGCTTCACTTAATATTTAATTAAAATAAAACTAATATTTAAACTACTTATTTCCAATCTATACATGAATTATCACTTATACTACTTATACTAATATACTACTACACAAGCCGTAGTATTTCCCCCCTCCCCAGAGAATTACGGAAATTCTCGACACTATTCCCTTTACTAATTAAATGTCTTCGATGCGTGACCGCCCTTTTAATTTTACTTTTTAGCGTTAATCCTTGGTTCTACCTTTCAGCTAACTCCTTTAACCCAACATCTCACCACATCCATACATCCAGCTAATTTATTTATTTAACTTTTAGTTGACTACGGACTAGAGAAGAGAAAGAAAAGAAAATAAAACCACAAAAACAAAAAAAGAAAATTTAGAAGAAGTGACAAGAAAAACCCACCACCACAATCAAAAAGTTAAAAGAAAAAAAAAACAAAGACAACATGAGGACAAGCAAGTGCTTCACTAGATGGCTGGTAATCCTTTTTGCCATTAATTCTAATTTATTTGTCCTAACCCTTCATGTTTTAGCTCATTTTATTTCCCCACTCATCCTCATATCCGTTATTCGGTCCTTAATTCTTCTTGTAAGTTTTCCCTCCAACACCTTGATTATTAGTCAAAATATTGCCACCACCTTACTATAGCTATCATATATTTCCTACGCATTTAAACTCATTACTTCTTTTTCTTTGCTGCGTTTTCTTACGCACTATGCAGCTGTTTGAACTCCGCCGCTCACAAGTCTAACTTGTGATATGCCGGTCCCAAGCCCGGAGAAAGGAGGAGGGTTTGAGGTAACGAGGTAACTCTATCCTCAGTAAAATGCGTATATTTGCAGCCTGATGGCTGTAGTAAGCATGAGGATGAATCCCAAGGATTTTATCTCTGCAGGTGGCAGCCAGACTGAGTCTGGAAATCCACCCGTGCTCAGCACGGCAGGGGCTCGGATTCTGCAGGCCCCAACCTCATGTATGACTGCAATGGAGGACCCTGGTTGCAGTGGAAGCTCACAGGTTACCATCGTGGAAGACTCCATGGCCAGCAAGTTTTTCGGACTTGCTGATAGCATCCCCCCTGATCACAGGCTCCGGAAAGGCGAGTACAGCACCAGCTGGAAGTCCGACTACGGCCGTACCAGGGGTAAAGATGTTTCTTCCCGAATCCTCACATAAGAGGAGAAGGGATGCATTAGAGGAGGTAGCTCCGACTAGTGCAAATGAGACGCCCGCTGGAAGTACAGATAGTAAGAGTGCTCATTCCTCTGAACTCTGGAAACCTGTGGAGGCTCTCAGTCGCAGACAACGTAGGAGACTGCGCAAAAGGGGCAAGCTGCCGCCGAAGGCTGACGGAGAGACAAATGCAGTATTAACTGCAGGTGTTTCCCTGGAGACTGGACGTCAGGCAGCGAAACCTCTGAGCCGACCCGGGGTAGCGAAAGAAAGGTTGGCTGGTGATGCTAAGGTCGCATGTTCGGAGCAGAAATGTTCTGGACCGGCGGCTGGATGCAAAGCTACGCCGACTGGACTTCGTGAACCAGGGAAAGCTCTTAGCCGTCGACAGAAGAGGACTCTGTTCAAGAAATCGATGATTCCTGATGCAAATCGGGATTCAGCGACGACGCTGAAAGGTAAGGAGGGACCGGTCACACCGAAGATCTCCCAGCCGGCCAGCACAGAGGCCAAATCTGCCAGCGGCGGCGCACGAAAGAGACGCAAGGTTGAGGCGAAAGCGGATACCTGCATCTCTGAGCGCAAGGTGCCGAAAGGTGTCAAAATCTGCGAGAGAGATCTTGCAGAGGCTGGCCCTTCTGGCACAAACACACCTTCCACAAGGGTAGGGAGGAGAACGTATGCAGAAGCTGCGTCTTCTTCGCTGGTTGTTGTGATAGGTGTGTCTGGCAAGGGTGGCAAACTGACCGAAGGTCAGTGCGCTATCCTTAAGAACGAACTGTGGCGAGAGATAGCGGAGTCGGGACCAGTTTACAACTTCACGCAAGCGAAGTTTGTGGATGGTCACCTCCAAGTCGCCTGCTCCAATCAAACATCTAAGGAGTGGCTCACACAGATCGTTCTTAAATTGGGTACTGGCAGTCGGCCCAAATTTACCATTTTGGACTCCGACCTGGCCAAACCCTATTATGTCAGTTGTTGGATCCCTGGTCCTCGCAAGAGTGCAGGTGACATCACTGGCATGTTCGGCAAACTGAATCCGGGCATCGATGCGAAACACTGGATCATCAAGTACATGAATCCCAGGAAGAATCCCACCACAGGTGAAGATGGTTTCAACCTGGTGATCGTACTTGACCAGAGAAGTTTCTCGATGCTAAGAGACAGGTACCGGATGGTGCTGAGCTACTTCTTGTATGCGGTTAAATTTAACCAAATCAGGAAGTGGTGAGGCACGAGCTTTTGTGACTGTCTATGGACAGATCGCCAGAGCAAAACGCAGAGATCCAGTGGAAATTCTCTCCCATAGAGTTTCTTTCACTGGTCACGCGGACATTATCTAAGGGTCCCTGCAAAGGGATCCAAAGATTTAAACTCCGGACGTTTCTGTGCCTGAAGGTATAAGATTTGTCCAGATCAACTTGCGGCGTGCCAAGGCTTCGTCCTATCTTTTGAGCGAAAAATTGACAAAACTGCAAGCCTCCCCCTACATTGCACTTGTACAGGAACCGTGGGTTCGAGGCGGTAGGATCTACGGACTTAGTCCAACGACGGGGGCCAAGATCTTTTATGATGAAAGGTCAATACGGCCGAGGACTTGTGTTCTGGCTTCCAATCTGCTTGATGCCACCATGCTCAGACAGATTTCAAGCCCGGACCTGTCAGCGGTCGTCGTACAACACCGAGAAAATGGTAGGCTTAAGCGCACGATAGTTGCCTCAGCTTACTTTCCCTTTGACTCCTTACTCCCGCCGCCGATACAGGAGTTAAAGGACCTGGTTTTGTACGCTGAATCGGAGAGACTTGAACTTGTGGTGGGCTGCGATGCCAACTCCCAGCATACCAGCTGGGGTAGCAACAAATGTAACGCCAGGGGTAAAAGTCTCTTTGATTTTATAACTTCTGCCGGGCTGATGATTTTAAACACTGGGACTACTCCCACATTTGTCACCCCAAACAGAAGGGCGGTCATTGATGTATCGCTATGTTCAGCTGGAATAGTTGGATCAATGACTGGATGGAATGTATCAGATGAGGAATCACTCTCTGATCATCGCTACTTGGTGTTCTCTTTAGCCACGGATCTAACACCCGTGGTGGAAAGAAGAAACCCAAGAAACACTGATTGGCCTACGTTCAACCGGCTTCTTGCAGACAAAGCGCGTCCTAGTGGTAGGATAAGATCGCCAAAGTCAATAGAATCCCGGTTGAGCACTCTGAATAGAGACCTAATGAGTAGCTATGAAGAGGCCTGCCCAATCAGTAAGAGCAGATGTGGCAAGACGGTTCCCTGGTGGAATCGGGAACTACAGAAGCTAAGGAAAAGTACCAGGAAAATTCTCAACAGAGCTTGTAAGAGCAACAATGAGGATGACTGGATCGCCTACAGATCTTCGCAGAGAACGTATAAGAAGCTGGTGAGGACCTCTAAGAGGGAATCATTTAGATCTTACTGTGAAAGACTGGAAGGCGCACGGGAGACGTCTAGGCTTTGCAAAGTCCTAGAGAAGGATCAATCAGCTAAGCTAGACTCTCTAAAACGCTCGGATGGTGATTTTACCAAGTCCAAAAAGGAGTCTTTGCAGACTTTACTTGGGACTCACTTCCCGGGAGCCCCGGTGATTGAGTCGCAGAAGGCAAATGCGCCTGTGACCGAAATCCCTGCTCTTCGCAGCAGTAGGAAGTGCTGGTACACAACTAGATCTGTGGTCACTAGTGAAAAGGTCAGGGATGCAATCATGATATTGAAAATACTCCTTAAAAATATTGCTCCCTTTCGAAGAACTGGTGAAGCTGGGGCGTTCACTGGAGGTGACGAGATTGTCCAAGGAATCATTCGTACCACCTACCCCAAGAAGAACTCCGAGGTTACTAGAACTGGACCTGGCGTATTTGGAGTCTCAAAACTTAGCCGCCGTGGAACTATCGGGCGTATCGAGGAACATCACTTCCTGGAATTGTTGAAAGTCCGGACATACGTCGAGGGAGCGTCAGGATCCTGCTAAGTGTTTCGGGTGTGGAAGAGTGGGAACGGTTAGGGCGAGGTGTGTTGACTGTAGGAAGGGAGGACGAGGAAATGGAGTTCAAGTGAGGACCGCCCAATATAACCGAAATTCGACTCCTGGGGGTTGTCGCCAGGGAAACGGCAATTGGGCCTGGTGGGCGACAAACAAGATCTTCTGTCGATTTCAAACGTCGCAAGAAAGGTCCATGTGGGGTATATGCTGCACAGTGCTGAGGGGGATAACCACCCTTATTTAGAGGTAGTAGTTCAGGGTCAGAGATTTCTGGGGCTAGTGGACTCAAGAGCGTCGAAATCAGTGATTGGTGGGAAGGGATGGAAGCTGATCCGGAGTCTAGGTGTCAATTTTCAGCAAAGCGGTCGGAAAGACATACGACTGGCGAACGGAGTGGGTTGTGGTATGAAAGGAGTAGCTTATTGCCCAGTCAAGGTGCAAGACAAAGAGAGGTGGCTTTGGGTCTTGGTTGTACCTACTATTCCTCATCTCATACTGGGGGTAGACTTCTTGAAACTTTTCGGCATAGTGCTAAATGTAGCTAATGAGCAATGGAACATGATATCACCGCTAGAAGGGCGCAAGTCAGAGCAGCTAATAACCCGTACTAGGTTGACTCAGGACGAGAATAGGGAGTTAGCTGCGTTACTCAAGGAGGAGTTCAGGATGATGGGGGAAGTGATTGGTTGCACTACGATGGTGGAACATGTGATCAAAACCAATTCCCAACCCATCAAACAGCGCTACTATCCCGTCTCATCAGCCGTGCCAGAATTAAATGAAATGCTCGAGGGAGGGATAGTGGAGCCATCGAGCTGTCCGTGGGCTTCTCCAATCCTATTAATCAAGAAAAAGGATGGAGCTTTCCGCTTCTGTGTAAATTACAGGAAGCTTGACAGAGTCTCAGAGAGAGACACCTACCCATTGCCTTACGTTGCGTCAACTTTAGACAAGCTAAGGGGTGTAAGGTACCTGTCGTCGCTTGATATTAAATCGGCTTACTGGCAAGTGCCCATGGCTGAGAAGTTTAAAGAGCTGACGCCATCCACTGTGTCCCAACGCGGATTATTTTAGTTTCGCCGTATGCCTTTTGATTTACAAAATGCTCCCGCAATATGCAAAACGGTGGATTGATAAGGCTTTGGGACTCGATCTGGAGCCATTCGTATTCGCGTATCTGGATGACATTGTGGTGGTCACCCAGGACGTCGCCAAACATCTGAAGACCCTGAAAGAGGTGTTCAGCAGATTCCGCCAGACCGGACTGAGGGTCTCTCGGGAGAAGTGCGAGTTGTGCCGCACTCGCCTCCGTTATCTGGGTTATGTTTTGGTTTACAAAATGCTCCCGCAATATGCAAAACGGTGGATTGATAAGGCTTTGGGACTCGATCTGGAGCCATTCGTATTCGCGTATCTGGCTGACATTGTGGTGGTCACCCAGGACGTCGCCAAACATCTGAAGACCCTGAAAGAGGTGTTCAGCAGATTCCGCCAGACCGGACTGAGGGTCTCTCGGGAGAAGTGCGAGTTGTGCCGCACTCGCCTCCGTTGTCTGGGTTATGTCGTGGACAGAATCGGGTTGAATGCAGATCCGATTAAGGCAAAGGTGGTGATGGACATTCCTCGTCCAAAGGGGGTAAAGGAGGTACGGCAATTCCTGGGGTTAGTATCGTGGTATCGGAGATTCATTCCGGATTTTGCGACGATGATGTCGCCGATCACGAACCTCCTCAAGAAGAACCGGAAATTTTTGTGGACTGAGGAATGCAAGGAGGCGTCGAAGCTGGCGACGGCACCAATATTAATTTGTCCGGACTACACTTTGCCGTTTATCGTCCAAACAG
>CAXBUK010000033.1:0-30000 GCA_963978885.1 Nemotelus pantherinus | reverse complement strand
TGCCAGCTATTGTTGGTTTTGTGTTTAATTGCAATATCTTTATTAAGCGGTTTTATCGTAGAATTTTCAAATGGTAATGATATTGTAGTGACAATAAACAGCAAATATTAAGCTTTCGATCATTTGAAAAAACTCGCTGCATGTAACCCTAAATTTCTTTATACTCCTATAACTTCGAATGTAATTAAACAACGTGAAGCAGATTTGATATATTCTTGGCTTTGATACTGGCGAAAGGTTGCCAGCACGCCTCGGTTGTGCTACTTTTGTATCAATAAATGCTTACAGTTAGTATACATACCGGAAACATTTACAATGAAAATAAATAACCGATGTTACAATTCGCAAAGTTCTGCAAATTTTTCGGATCGCAGCCCCAAACACCAACTTCAGTTACAGTGCTGCAGACACTGAGCATTTTCTTCATTGATGTTATATGAGATGCTGCTTTTAAAATTATGTGAAATAAGCAACTGATAACGAATATAATTAAACCGTGTTTTGCTCGCATAAACGTTGAAATTCATGCCAGTGGTAATATCTGAAACCTTCCACCATATGAGTTATAATGCATTCTTAAGACGAAAGTAAAATGTGGCATTTGAAACAGTTTGGCCGTAATAAGCAGCACATGTGGTGGAATATGCACTCAAAACCTGCACGATTCTTCTACTGTTCTTCGAACATTAGTGTTTCTAGCGGTTCAGGTGCGCTAGAGTTTTTTTTGTTCATTTCGTTTTATTTGACTGATAGTACATTTCTCGACTCCATATTGAAACGCTAGCGTTTTCCCACTTACGCACTTTCCAAGTTGATTAAGTATGACAACTTTATCTTTTATCGATAAAAACTTATGAAACTTTCTAGGCGCCATTACGTTTAAAAACACGGACGAAACGCATTTAAAGTCAAACTGAACCAACTGTGTGCATATAAAAAGGAAAACTAAATGTATTTCTTGCGAAATTGATATTATCGAAAAGTCAGTATGGCCAGTGAATTATTTGGTTGATATAACAGAGTATATAATGTATAATCTATTTAGTTGAAATTATCAAAGGTTGATATTATCGCAGGTTGAAATTATCGCGACTGTACTGTATATATATATATATATATATATATATATATATATATATATATATATATATATATATATATATATATATATATATATGTATATATATATATATATATATATATATATATATATATATATATATATATATACATATATATATATATATATATATATATATATATATATATATATATATATATATATATATATATATATATATATATATATATATATATATATATATATATATATACCCGGACAAAATAATAGGTGTGAACAATTTTTTTTTAAAACAAGCTTCTTTTCTTTATATATCTTTATTATCCCTCAATTTAGTTTTTTAATTTTGTTTTCAACATAAACATACTTCATCGTCATAACAAAAACAAAAGGCTTCGCATAATCTGAAAAAAAAACTTAAAATTTAGTTCATAAAATACCCCAATTTTCATATGGCCAGAATAATAGGTGTGCGCAACAAACTTAGTAATTAACATTGAAATTTCGGAAGTTAGGGACCTTTTTTATACTGAATCCGTTATGCCGCATCTAATACCCTGAATATCCGCCATTATTCTTGATGAATTTTTCAATTCTTCCGGGCGTAGACGATATCAACTTCCGACAAGTTTCTACAGGAATATTGTACCAAACTTTTTGAATATTCTCCTATAACTGCGCTTTGTTTTGGCAAAACGTCTTTGAAACTTCTCGTTTGAGTTCACCCCAGAGGTTCTCAATAGGACTGAGGTCTGGGGATTGACTTGGCCACTCAACGACGTCCACCATATGTTCTTGGAACCATACTTTCACCAATCGAGATGAGTGGTTAGGATCATTGTCCAGCTGAAATGTCCACAACAGCGGCATATTATCCTCGACATATGGCAGCATTACCGTATCCAACAAATCTCTGTATACGAATCTATTCATTATGCCATCAATTCGATGTAGCGGGCCTACACCTTGCCACGAAAAACAGCCCCATACCATGATGCTGCCACCTCCGTGTTTCACCGTTTTTTTTGTAAACCTAACATGAAATTGTTTGCGTTCCGGTTGACGAACGTTTTTTGCCGCATCATTACCAAACAAATTTATCTTTGTTTCATCGCTCCAGAGGATGTTGCGCCATTTTTTTTCACCCTGTGATCCGCATCAGGTTTTATGAGTTTTTCCTCGTCTTCAAATTTGCAGTTCTAAGCAGCGGAACTTTCCGGGCAATCCTTCCGGGTAGTTTTGCATTTACTAATCGCCGCCGAACGGTTCGTGATGATACCAAATTCCCAATTTCGCTGGCAAGTGTCTTGGATGATTTGAACGGGTCGCGTTTAGCTAATGTAACTATACGATTGTCGGTCACTGGTGAAGTTTTATTAGGTGCTCCACGGGTTTCAATGAAATTTTCCTGTTTCAGAGCATTCGTAACAAAATTTTCAGATAGTCCAATTGATGTATCAATGAATTTGTAGGTTTTCCCCTCATCTCAGAGCCGACGAACAAGTCGACGAACAAGTCGTCTCTACACTGCAGTGAGGTCCACGGCCCATCTAATATTATAACAATGTTATAATTGTGCCTTCAGCTAGTTTAATATCCTCAAAATATCACCTTCTGCAACTATATAAGTATTTAAATTTATTCACTTTAAATTTTTACCAGCACTCACATATTATATTGTCCAGCTCAATTTTGAATACCGAACAAAGAAACAATCCGAAATATTTTCCAAGAAGTAGTTTTATTGCGGGGATTCCCCTCTGTAATACTTCTCCACGGTTTTGTCGTTTTGCCTTGTATTGTGTAAATCCCTTATCAGTGAGGTTTCATTCCTCTTATCACTATAGTGAAGGATCAGATTTGTTTTGATTTCACCCCAGTCCAATGAAGTTCCATACATGTTCAAAACTTCATTTGCAGGACATTCAATCTTGTTCATCTTGTCATTCGTAATAGTACCCTGCTGTATGCAGCACACTAAAAAATTCGGTGTTAAATTAACTCCAAACGAACATCAATAGTGACCATCCGTTTTGATAAATTTGAAACATGTCCATTTGGATGAACAAAAAAGGATATTTTTCAAATGTGAATCTGGTGTAAATGAGTAAATTGTAATGAATAAAAAATAAATGCTTCAAATTGGCTTTTTGTTTATTCAAACTGATATAATAGTTTTATTCAATATTGAAATTTTAAAAAACGCAAATAAATTGATGTAATCTATCCAGATGGTGCTGGATTTTAAATTCTTCTGGATACAACCATCTAGACATACATATATATATATATATATATATATATATATATATATATATATATATATATATATAGGTATATATATATATATATATATATATATATATATATATATATATATATATATATATATATATATATATGTATATATATATATATATATATATATATATATATATATATATATATATATATATATATATATATATATGTATATATATGTATATATATGTATATATATGTGTATATATATATATATATATATATATATATATATATATATATATATATATATATATATATACACATATATATACATATATATACATATATATACATATATATATATATATATATATATATATATATATATATATATATATATATATATACATATATATATATATATATATATATATATATATATATATATATATATACCTATATATATATATATATATATATATATATATATATATATATATATATATATATATGTATATATATATAGATATATATATATATATATGTATATATATATATATATATATATATATATATATATGTATATATATATATATATGTATATATATATATATATATATATATATATATATATATATATATATATATATATATATATATATATATATATATATATATATATATATGTATGTATATATATATGCTCGTATATACCAATATGTATTCCATAATTGTCTTGCATGGCTAAAAAACTAGTAGAAAAATTGACTTCCAGTTAATTGTTTTAAATAAAACACAATGATTCATTTATAGTGAAAAAAATATATTTAGGTACATAAACTGAGAAAACTACTCTTCCTTTGAAAGTTTTAAATCAAATGTATGTTTTAAGCATATTAAGAGGCATCTAAATGAGTTAATAAACATCAATTACTTAATAACAAGTATTTATACCTAAAAAACCTATTTAGATTCGCATATTAGCTTGAAAATGCATTTAACCTGAATATTGTCTATGCTTGAATTAGTTTACAAAAATAAATTTCATCCGAGTGTATAAAACTAAACATTTATTCCGAAATTTATAATACTTCAATTAAGTTACAAAAAATGCAACTGCGCATGCGGAACCAAAAGGTTCCTATTATCCTTTGGATGGAAAATAATTTCTAATGGCTCTACATCTGGTAATTTACTTAGCAAAGTAAAAATAACATTCTTCGTTTCTTTAATCTCAAAACAATTTAATTTGCTGATAAACTTTATATTTTTTAACACTGTATAAGAGAAAGCAATTATTCCATTGCTTTCGAAAATGTGTAATATTTATCCGAAGCATGGCAAGTTGCCATGGCTGGTTTTAGAAAGGAGGAAAATGAAATTTGGCCTGTATAAAAAGCCATACTCAACATATTTCAGAATATTCCATTTATGCATATCATTCCATAAATGCGCATTTGATAGATAGAAGCATCTGACAAATTACATATTAGCCCAGTGAAATCCGACATAAAAAAGGCGAAACTTCGGAAAAATTAGGGGAAAGCTGAATTTTGGTGTGAACCTGGGTACTGGCGTGTTGAACAAAATGTCAAAAGTCCCCATCGATCCGAGTGCTGCGTCGCTTTTTATACGGGGTCAAAGGTCACCAAAAGTGACCTTTCCTAAATATCTCAGTAACGGTCACGTCTTCAGAAAAACAATGTATGACGAATTTGTAGCTTAGTAAATTTCAAACAAAAAAGATTGTACAGTTTTTTCCTGTTACCATAACCGTTTTTGAGATATATTGATCTAAACATTTGTTACTAACAGCACCCTCATTCTCATCGGCATGTTAATATTATCCGATTTTGATTACGACTTGGCATGTTTGTGAGTTTGTTTTTCTATGTTTAAGAGGCGCATAAAAAAAACATGTACACAAACTTATCTACCAGACTCCAGGGTAAATGGAAAAGTGTGCTCCGAAAAGTTCCCACCACCCCCCGTCCCCCTTTGCCATAAAACTTGTAGGGACATCTGTTCGCTACTCTCTTCTCCGAAAAAAACTGTATTGCGGCATCATTTATGGGATATTCCATGAAAGAGCAGGACAAAATAACCAAATTGCAGGTGAAAATAGGTTTTGTAACATATCATGGGCCTAGGAGCATGAAAAAGCACGATAATATCATGGCATGACAAAAAATATTCAGAAACAGATTATCAGGCTGCGCAATAGGCGATGGAATAAATTCTTAAACAGCCTGGAACGTGGCTCTCAACAGGTTTGGAGACTCAATAAATTCTTCCGAAGAGGTCGCCGGAATCAGATCATCTATCTTCTAGACAGTAATGACAAGGTCGTGTACTCTGAGGAAGAGAAAGCAAATTTGTTAGCGGACACATTCGAGGCAAATCATCGAATAACAGCCAGCATGAGCAACCACGTCACAAAGACTACCGTACAAGAGGCTATCGATTTCTTATCTGCAAGATCCACGCTTCCCGCCAATGCCCTTTGCAAACCAAGAGAAATTACTGGGATTATTCGGAGCTTAAAGCATAAGAAAGCACCCGGCATAGATGAAGTATCGAATAAAGTGCTGAAAAGGTTACCAACGAAAGCGACGGTTCAACTGAATTTCATTTATAATGCGTGTCTTCAAATTTCTTACTTTCCGACGGCTTGGAAAGATGCCACAATCATACCGATTTATAAACCTGGTAAAAATCCAAACAAACCAAGCAGCTATAGACCGGTTAGTCTGTTATGCTCGCTGGGTAAAATCTTTGAAAAAATTATCTTAAAACGCATAAACTATTTTACTCAAAGTAGCAATCTACTGCCGTCATTCCAATTTGGATTCAGGGAGGGATACTCCACTAACCATCAGCTATTTAGGGTAACTAAAGACTTAGAAAAATCATTTGCTTCAAAGAAATCTACAGGTATGATCATCTTAGATATAGAAAAAGCGTTTGACAATATTTGGCATGAAGGTCTCCTTTACAAATTATCATTGATGGAATTTCCATTGTATCTTACGAAGATAATACAATCGTTCCTAAGTGATCGTAAGTTTACAGTTAAAACGAATGGTGTCTACTCATCTCGACGCCCACTAGTTGCCGGAGTCCCTCAAGGGTCTTGCTTAAGCCCTATCCTCTTTAATATCTACACAGCGGATATACCTGTGGGGTCTGATTGCAATATGGCCTGTTTTGCAGATGACACTTGTTTTTACTTCTCTGGAGTAGACCCTTCGATAATAGCTCTAAATCTAGAGAGACAGTTCGAGCAGTTATACCAGTACTTTTACAGATGGAAAATAAAAATCAACGCAGATAAAACCAAAGCAATTTATTTCTCGAAAAGAAGAAAGAGACGATATCTCCCTTCTCAACAATTAAATTTACTTGGCCAAGCAGTAGAATGGAAAGACGAAATTTCGTATCTTGGTATAACTCTTGATAAAAAACTAACATTCAAAAATCACACCAATAATATCCAATCAAAAGTAATGAAGTGCTGTCATTCACTGTACCCACTTATTAATCGCAATTCAAAGCTCTCAATCCCAAATAAGATTATGATCTATAAGCAAGTCATACAGCCTATCATACTATATGGAGCACCTGTTTGGGGCTCGTGTGCTAAGTGTCACAAAGCCAAACTCCAAACATATAAAAACAAAACCCTAAAAATGATGCTTAATAAACCCTTCTACTTTTCGACAAAACGTCTTCATAGAATAACTAACATCAGAACAATCGAACAACTAGCAGAAAAGCAGAAACGTAGTTTTCTAACTAAATGCAGCAATTGTGACAACCCTCTTATTGTATCAATCCTGAGGGATATCTAGCTTTTCTATAATATATTAGCTAAAACTTATAAGCTTGAGCTTACCATTAGAGTTAAGTGGAGTTTAAGTCTAGAGTAAGGTAGGTATAAGTAGCATTAAGTCAGTCAAATACAAGGTTTTTGTCTGCTTTTCCTTGTAAATAATTCTACTAGTTGGATTCCACATATACTATAGCAACTGCTGAAAATATGTATTATAGTTGTAAAGACAAGAATAGTCTATATCTCTAACCTAAGATATTCTAATGAAATGTACCTAATACCAACATGAAATAAAGTGAATTTGAATTTGAATAATATCATGGCATAATTCTGTAAACGCTCATTCCTGACATTATAGGAGCTCAATCCGATGCAGATTATCCCCGAATAATCAGTTTTTTTACCAATCCTGTGATGGCTACATAGCGCCAAAGGGATATGACACGTCTCGAAACCAATTTGCACCTGAAATTACGTGACCTTGCCCTGATCTTTCATGGGATAAGACGGTATGGAAAAAAAACTGAAAAACCGGGTATTTCGGGGTGGTTCGTTTGCGGGGGTGTGTAGGGTGTGGGAAGGGTGTGGATGTAGGGCTGGTCGTGTCATGTCAAGAATAGGCAATTATTAGGATAAAAAGTGATCCTACCTTGTTTAACAGTGGGCAAAGAGTAGGCAACAAGCTCATTTCTGAAGATTTGGGATGGATGCTCAGGGATACCGTTTTATGGCAAAGGGGGAGGAGGGAACTTTTCGGAGCACACTTTTCCACCTACCCTGGAGTCTGGTAGATAAGTTTATTCATATGTTTTTTCTATGCGCCTCTTAAATATAGAAAAACAAACTCACAAACATGCCAAGTCGTAATCAAAATCGGATAATATTAACATGCCGTGAGAAAGAGGATGCTCTTAGTAACAAATGTTTAGATCAATATATCTCAAAAACGGTTATGGTTACAGGAAAAAGCTGTAGAATCTTTTTTGTTGGAATTTTGCCAAGCTACAAATTTGTCATACATTGTTTTTCTGAAAACGTAACCGTTACTGAGATATTTAGGAAAGGTCACTTTTGGTGGCCTTTGACCCCGTATAAAAAGCGACGCAGCACTCGGATCGGTGGGGACTTTTGACATTTTGTTCAACACGCCAGTACCAAGGTTCACACCAAATTTCAGCTTTCCCCTAATTTTTCCGAAGCACCATGTTAGATTTCCCCGGACTATATAGTCTTTAGCATTTCAAATGAAATATCAGGCTCTTTTACTGTAAATTTAAGCTCTAGTCGAACACCATTTAAAAGGTACATGGTATAGTTATTTTTTTGGTGCTCAAATGCATTTTGTTTTGCATATATTTTTAAAGTTTGGAGACAAACTATTATAATTTTTCATTTGTTTATGTTTGGCTTCATACCTCATAGTCCATAAAGTTTTAAGAGATCCCATAGCTAAGAGAGCTCGCGGGTAGTGAGTTAGTAAATGATGCTTTGGTAGTAGATCGCTGTCGGGGTATTCTCTTTTAAAAGCAACATGATGTTTCTCAATAAGTTTTTCTAGTCGATTAACATGAGATATCAGCAATGTTGAAGAAAATACAATGTTTGTGATTTGTAATAATAATAAGAAAACATTGTACTTGGCTTGAAATTTCGCATCGTCATTCTCAGCAATATCACATAAAAGAAGAGGTAAAAATCTCATCAAGCACCAAGCCTGGGCAGCATTTTGCCCAAGGTTCTTATTTTGGGTTTCATTATTTATCAAAGAGGGTATATTGGATCGATTTAAATATCCGAAATTAAAGTTTTTTATTCTGTTATTTAAATCAGCTATACTAATTAGTTTTCTTATCTTACAAATATAAATAATTAACAGTTTCATTTCAAACTGGCCTACACCTTCTAAAATGTCGTGGACAATATCAATGCTTATTGATCTAAAACAGTCATAATGAAGCAATTCGTTAAGTTTGAATGGAACCTTAGTGCCAAAACTCTTTGATTCTAAATGGATTTTATGTTCATCTAAATGTCTTAGCAAAGAAGTATCTTCTGTAAGAATTGTTTGGATATTTTTATTCTCGATCAAACAAAATCTACAAAAATACCTGGATCTGAAAGATTCATGAAAGCCATATAAAGAATTAGCGCTTAAATTGTCTTGTGCTATTGAAAATATAGATCCGTTTACTCGTAATAAGCTTCCACTTATCATAGCTTCTATGCCTTCTTTCTCTAAAGTTTGTATTTCTTCGAATATTAAGTTCAAAATGGGATCAAAACCACTTTGTTTAATGTCAGAATTGTAAGATAAAGCGACTAAATGTATATTTTGTAATTTAGAATGAACGTTAGGTGGAAGATTTAATACAGAAAAATAAAAGGCAGTTAACTTATGTATTCCTGCTTTAGACATTAAAGGATTTCCCACATCGAATTCATCGACATATAATTGTAAGCAAATATATGGCTTACCCGATGAAAATATAGGATGCGTTTTGAAAAATTCCCAATTTGTGAAGTGCAATTCATTAAAATTACTTCCTTTGTAAGGTTGTGCGATAAAATCGCAAAATGATTTATTTTCACACAGGTATTTTAGAGTCTCAATTATTGAGGTGTGAACAATTTTTCAAATGTGAATCTGGTGTAAATGAGTAAATTGTAATGAATAAAAAATAAATGCTTCAAATTGGCTTTTTGTTTATTCAAACTGATATAATAGTTTTATTCAATATTGAAATTTTAAAAAACGCAAATAAATTGATGTAATCTATCCAGATGGTGCTGGATTTTAAATTCTTCTGGATACAACCATCTAGACATACATATATATATATATATATATATATATATATATATATATATATATATATATAGGTATATATATATATATATATATATATATATATATATATATATATATATATATATATATATATATATGTATATATATATATATATATATATGTATATATATGTATATATATGTATATATATGTATATATATATATATATATATATATGTATATATATGTATATATATGTATATATATGTATATATATATATATATATATATATATATATATATATATATATACACATATATATACATATATATACATATATATACATATATATATATATATATATATATATATATATATATATATATATATATATATATTTATATATATACATATATATATATATATATATATATATATACCTATATATATATATACCTATATATATATATATATATATATATTTATATATATATATATATATATATATATATACATATATGTATATATATATATATATATATATATGTATATGTATATATATATATATATATATATATATATATATATATATATATATATATATATATATATATATATATATATATATATATATATATATATATATATATATATATATACATTCGAGTTAAACCTAAAAGCTGCCTGGTGCGATACGCATCCATGGATACCCAGGACTGCCTTGTTATCACACAGGAAGATTCATCTGCCCAGGACTTCTTAGCGTCCTCAAGATATTTTTGCCTTATGGCCAGTTTGACCGATGTCATCGGTATACCTATTGAAAAGGAGCAAGAGACCTCAGGTAGCAAAGTTCCAAGCCTTGCTAGCTCATCGGCCTCACAGTTGCCCTGAAAACCCCTATGTCCAGGTACCCAAATCAATTGAACAACCGAATGTCTCGCCATCTCCCTAAGAGATGCACGGCATTCAGCAACAATCTTGGACATTGTACAAGGACCAGCAAGGGACTTAATAGCCGCTTGGCTATCTGTGAAAATACCAATATTGACCCCGAATATTCGATTACACAGAAGCCAGTCGACTGCCTGATAAATAGCCACCACCTCCGCCTGAAAGACACTACAGTGGTCTGGTAGACGGAGGGACAGCTTGAGCTTCAGCTCATCTGAGTATACACCACTCCCAACTCTATTGTTTAGCTTTGAGCCGTCAGTGTACACATGGATAAGCCCATTATCAAGGGTGATACCATCACACCATTCCTCCCTGCATGGAATGCGAGTTGTAAACTCCAAATCCAGTATGCATTGAGGGGCGATGTAGTCAACAACCGCTGGTGCGGGTACTCCCTCGGCCAAGATCCTCGCATGACCGAACTCTGTCCTATTCCATGCTGAGATACAATTTAGTCTCACAGCAGCAAGATTAGCTTGCTGTGAGATCAGTAGGTTGGTTGGCAGCCAATGTAGCAGCACAAACAGTGCCTTAGTAGGAGTGGAGCGGAGCGCTCCCGTTACCTGTAGTGCAGCCATTCTTCGCACTTTTTCAAGCTGCCCTTTGCAGGTAGCCTTAAGAGCACCCTGCCACCAGAAAGCCACTCCAAACAACAGAATTGGTTCCACCACAGCAGTGTAAAGCCAAGCAACAGTACGAGGCTGCAATCCCCAACTCGCTCCTATGGCCCTTTTGCAACAGTAAAGTGCGTTGAAAGCCTTCCGAGCTCTTTCTGCCACATTGTACGTCCATAGTAACTTCGAGTCAAGGATCAGCCCTAAGTATTTGACCTTCTGGCTCAAGTTAATGGAGACCCCATTCAATTTGGGTAACTCAAAATCAGGAACTTTGTACCTCCTTGTAAACAGCACTAGTTCCGTTTTATTAGGATTCACATTCAAGCCGCACTCACGACTCCAACGCGAAATTATGTCAAGAGAGTGATTTAACCTCTCCGATAGCGTAGATAAATACTTTCCCGACACTGAAACAGCTATGTCGTCTGCATAAGCAATCACTTTGCAGCCGGCACGGTCCAGCTTCCTTAGAAGAGTATTCACCGTGATGTTCCACAACAGGGGAGAGAGAACTCCACCCTGAGGTGTGCCCGTGCTGACTCCTCGTCTTACGCTGGCATTACCCAGCGTAGAGATTACAACTCTACTTTTGAGAAGCTGCACAATAAAAGCAATCAACCGTTCATCCACATGCAGCACCGAGAGAGCCTCAACAATAGCGTTAGAATTAACGTTGTTGAAGGCCCCTTCGATGTCCAGGAAGACAGCAAGCGTGTATTCCTTTAGAGCAAGAGATTTCTCTACTTGCTCAATAAGGACGTGAAGAGCGGTCTCAACAGACTTACCTTTGGTATAAGCATGCTGCGACTGCGAGATCAGCATAGGATCGATTGATCTTTTAATATGGTAATCAATTATCCTTTCCAAAATCTTTAGCAGGACGGAGTTAAGACTTATTGGACGATAGTCCTTCGGCTTAACATGCGTAACTTTTCCTGCTTTAGGAATAAACACCACTCTGGATTCCCGCCAGCTGGTGGGAACATACGAGAAGCGTAGACAAGCGTTATAAATCTCCCTGAGCCAAGGTAGCGATACTTCCATGGACTGCTGAATGTCAGCCGCAAGGACGCCATCAGGGCCCGGGGACTTAAACGGCTCAAATGAGTTAATGGCCCACCTCAGTTGAGAATTTGATATTCTGAACGGCGGGATTGAACTGTAATTTTGCTCCGTCTGACACGCCACTTCTAGAGGGCAATGATTGCCCGGAAAGTGTGCTTCTATCAGTACTTTGAGAGTATCTGCGCTCGAACTAGTCCAAATGCCCTCAGGATTCATGATGCACCCCATAGCTTTTGGTGTCGCGCTTAAGACCTTACGAAGGCGATTTGCCTCACTGAGACTCTCCACGTTACCACAGAAAGATCTCCATGAGGACCTCTTTGCCTTACGTACGGCATACTTAAAAGCCTTAAGCTTCGTTTTATACATCGACCAGTCATTAGATCTTTTTGAGCAATTGAACTCCCTCCTACATTCTCTTCGCAAGGTACTGATCTCCTTATTCCACCAGGGGGGCTTGGGATTTCCCCTGCCCGTGGGTGGCTTACAAGCTTCCCTAGACGCGAAGTTGAGAGAACTAGTAAGGGTGTCAACTGCCTTATCCAGTTCATGATAGCAGTCAATGCTCTTAGGAACAATTTCCAGTGAGGATCGAATTAGAGAATTAAATAGCTTCCAGTCCGTCCTCTTTCTATTAATAAAGGCTACCTGCTCGGCAGAGCTGCGGCCAGCCACGTTGTACGATATGTACCTGTGATCAGAGTAAGAACACTCCTGTAGAACCCTCCAGTCACGGAGAAGTTGCGAGTGCCGCCCACTAATCAAGGTAACGTCAAGCACCTCCCTTCGGTTTGAGGTAAGGAAGGTCGGTTCGCTGCCAGTGTTGGCGATGAAGAGGTCGTGGGCAAGGATGAAATCAAGAAGTTCCTCGCCTCGACCATTTGTATTGGAGCTACCCCATACTTCGTTATGAGCGTTAGCGTCAGCTCCCAGTATCAGCGGCACACTTGTTTTCCTGGCTTCAGCCACGATCCTCCTGACAATGTCGCAGGGAGGGCTAGTGCCATGATCATGTGCCATATAGCAAGAAGCAAACCAGCATGGTCTTTGGTCGCATTCCACTGCAACAGCCATGTTATCCTTGTCACAGAAGTGATGTAATACAAGGACATTTATGGTTTTCCTGACAAGAATACAGGCACGTGGCTTACAAGAGCCGTCAGGTGTTATCAGTCTGTATTCATTGGTGCGTAACCCGCAAACCCGGTTGTTAACAACCCATGGTTCTTGGATGAGAATTAGCTCCTCCTCTGTCCTAGACAGGCGGAGTAGCAGGGCAGCTGATGCTGCTATGGAATGGTGAAGATTTACTTGGAGTACCGTCACCATTAATGAGCTAGTTAATTAGGGTTAGATCAGTCCGATCATCCGAGTGTATAAAACTAAACATTTATTCCGAAATTTATAATACTTCAATTAAGTTACAAAAAATGCAACTGCGCATGCGGAACCAAAAGGTTCCTATTATCCTTTGGATGGAAAATAATTTCTAATGGCTCTACATCTGGTAATTTACTTAGCAAAGTAAAAATAACATTCTTCGTTTCTTTAATCTCAAAACAATTTAATTTGCTGATAAACTTTATATTTTTTAACACTGTATAAGAGAAAGCAATTATTCCATTGCTTTCGAAAATGTGTAATATTTATTCGAAGCATGGCAAGTTGCCATGGCTGGTTTTAGAAAGGAGGAAAATGAAATTTGGCCTGTATAAAAAGCCATACTCAACATATTTCAGAATATTCCATTTATGCATATCATTCCATAAATGCGCATTTGATAGATAGAAGCATCTGACAAATTACATATTAGCCCAGTGAAATCCGACATAAAAAAGGCGAAACTTCGGAAAAATTAGGGGAAAGCTGAATTTTGGTGTGAACCTGGGTACTGGCGTGTTGAACAAAATGTCAAAAGTCCCCATCGATCCGAGTGCTGCGTCGCTTTTTATACGGGGTCAAAGGTCACCAAAAGTGACCTTTCCTAAATATCTCAGTAACGGTCACGTCTTCAGAAAAACAATGTATGACGAATTTGTAGCTTAGTAAATTTCAAACAGAAAAGATTGTACAGTTTTTTCCTGTTACCATAACCGTTTTTGAGATATATTGATCTAAACATTTGTTACTAACAGCACCCTCATTCTCATCGGCATGTTAATATTATCCGATTTTGATTACGACTTGGCATGTTTGTGAGTTTGTTTTTCTATGTTTAAGAGGCGCATAAAAAAAACATGTACACAAACTTATCTACCAGACTCCAGGGTAAAGGGAAAAGTGTGCTCCGAAAAGTTCCCACCACCCCCCGTCCCCCTTTGCCATAAAACTTGTAGGGACATCTGTTCGCTACTCTCTTCTCCGAAAAAAACTGTATTGCGGCATCATTTATGGGATATTCCATGAAAGAGCAGGACAAAATAACCAAATTGCAGGTGAAAATAGGTTTTGTAACATATCATGGGCCTAGGAGCATGAAAAAGCACGATAATATCATGGCATGACAAAAAATATTCAGAAACAGATTATCAGGCTGCGCAATAGGCGATGGAATAAATTCTTAAACAGCCTGGAACGTGGCTCTCAACAGGTTTGGAGACTCAATAAATTCTTCCGAAGAGGTCGCCGGAATCAGATCATCTATCTTCTAGACAGTAATGACAAGGTCGTGTACTCTGAGGAAGAGAAAGCAAATTTGTTAGCGGACACATTCGAGGCAAATCATCGAATAACAGCCAGCATGAGCAACCACGTCACAAAGACTACCGTACAAGAGGCTATCGATTTCTTATCTGCAAGATCCACGCTTCCCGCCAATGCCCTTTGCAAACCAAGAGAAATTACTGGGATTATTCGGAGCTTAAAGCATAAGAAAGCACCCGGCATAGATGAAGTATCGAATAAAGTGCTGAAAAGGTTACCAACGAAAGCGACGGTTCAACTGAATTTCATTTATAATGCGTGTCTTCAAATTTCTTACTTTCCGACGGCTTGGAAAGATGCCACAATCATACCGATTTATAAACCTGGCAAAAATCCAAACAAACCAAGCAGCTATAGACCGGTTAGTCTGTTATGCTCGCTGGGTAAAATCTTTGAAAAAATTATCTTAAAACGCATAAACTATTTTACTCAAAGTAGCAATCTACTGCCGTCATTCCAATTTGGATTCAGGGAGGGATACTCCACTAACCATCAGCTATTTAGGGTAACTAAAGACTTAGAAAAATCATTTGCTTCAAAGAAATCTACAGGTATGATCATCTTAGATATAGAAAAAGCGTTTGACAATATTTGGCATGAAGGTCTCCTTTACAAATTATCATTGATGGAATTTCCATTGTATCTTACGAAGATAATACAATCGTTCCTAAGTGATCGTAAGTTTACAGTTAAAACGAATGGTGTCTACTCATCTCGACGCCCACTAGTTGCCGGAGTCCCTCAAGGGTCTTGCTTAAGCCCTATCCTCTTTAATATCTACACAGCGGATATACCTGTGGGGTCTGATTGCAATATGGCCTGTTTTGCAGATGACACTTGTTTTTACTTCTCTGGAGTAGACCCTTCGATAATAGCTCTAAATCTAGAGAGACAGTTCGAGCAGTTATACCAGTACTTTTACAGATGGAAAATAAAAATCAACGCAGATAAAACCAAAGCGAAAAGAAGAAAGAGACGATATCTCCCTTCTCAACAATTAAATTTACTTGGCCAAGCAGTAGAATGGAAAGACGAAATTTCGTATCTTGGTATAACTCTTGATAAAAAACTAACATTCAAAAATCACACCAATAATATCCAATCAAAAGTAATGAAGTGCTGTCATTCACTGTACCCACTTATTAATCGCAATTCAAAGCTCTCAATCCCAAATAAGATTATGATCTATAAGCAAGTCATACAGCCTATCATACTATATGGAGCACCTGTTTGGGGCTCGTGTGCTAAGTGTCACAAAGCCAAACTCCAAACATATAAAAACAAAACCCTAAAAATGATGCTTAATAAACCCTTCTACTTTTCGACAAAACGTCTTCATAGAATAACTAACATCAGAACAATCGAACAACTAGCAGAAAAGCAGAAACGTAGTTTTCTAACTAAATGCAGCAATTGTGACAACCCTCTTATTGTATCAATCCTGAGGGATATCTAGCTTTTCTATAATATATTAGCTAAAACTTATAAGCTTGAGCTTACCATTAGAGTTAAGTGGAGTTTAAGTCTAGAGTAAGGTAGGTATAAGTAGCATTAAGTCAGTCAAATACAAGGTTTTTGTCTGCTTTTCCTTGTAAATAATTCTACTAGTTGGATTCCACATATACTATAGCAACTGCTGAAAATATGTATTATAGTTGTAAAGACAAGAATAGTCTATATCTCTAACCTAAGATATTCTAATGAAATGTACCTAATACCAACATGAAATAAAGTGAATTTGAATTTGAATAATATCATGGCATAATTCTGTAAACGCTCATTCCTGACATTATAGGAGCTCAATCCGATGCAGATTATCCCCGAATAATCAGTTTTTTTACCAATCCTGTGATGGCTACATAGCGCCAAAGGGATATGACACGTCTCGAAACCAATTTGCACCTGAAATTACGTGACCTTGCCCTGATCTTTCATGGGATAAGACGGTATGGAAAAAAAACTGAAAAACCGGGTATTTCGGGGTGGTTCGTTTGCGGGGGTGTGTAGGGTGTGGGAAGGGTGTGGATGTAGGGCTGGTCGTGTCATGTCAAGAATAGGCAATTATTAGGATAAAAAGTGATCCTACCTTGTTTAACAGTGGGCAAAGAGTAGGCAACAAGCTCATTTCTGAAGATTTGGGATGGATGCTCAGGGATACCGTTTTATGGCAAAGGGGGAGGAGGGAACTTTTCGGAGCACACTTTTCCACCTACCCTGGAGTCTGGTAGATAAGTTTATTCATATGTTTTTTCTATGCGCCTCTTAAATATAGAAAAACAAACTCACAAACATGCCAAGTCGTAATCAAAATCGGATAATATTAACATGCCGTGAGAAAGAGGATGCTCTTAGTAACAAATGTTTAGATCAATATATCTCAAAAACGGTTATGGTTACAGGAAAAAGCTGTAGAATCTTTTTTGTTGGAATTTTGCCAAGCTACAAATTTGTCATACATTGTTTTTCTGAAAACGTAACCGTTACTGAGATATTTAGGAAAGGTCACTTTTGGTGGCCTTTGACCCCGTATAAAAAGCGACGCAGCACTCGGATCGGTGGGGACTTTTGACATTTTGTTCAACACGCCAGTACCAAGGTTCACACCAAATTTCAGCTTTCCCCTAATTTTTCCGAAGCACCATGTTAGATTTCCCCGGACTATATAGTCTTTAGCATTTCAAATGAAATATCAGGCTCTTTTACTGTAAATTTAAGCTCTAGTCGAACACCATTTAAAAGGTACATGGTATAGTTATTTTTTTGGTGCTCAAATGCATTTTGTTTTGCATATATTTTTAAAGTTTGGAGACAAACTATTATAATTTTTCATTTGTTTATGTTTGGCTTCATACCTCATAGTCCATAAAGTTTTAAGAGATCCCATAGCTAAGAGAGCTCGCGGGTAGTGAGTTAGTAAATGATGCTTTGGTAGTAGATCGCTGTCGGGGTATTCTCTTTTAAAAGCAACATGATGTTTCTCAATAAGTTTTTCTAGTCGATTAACATGAGATATCAGCAATGTTGAAGAAAATACAATGTTTGTGATTTGTAATAATAATAAGAAAACATTGTACTTGGCTTGAAATTTCGCATCGTCATTCTCAGCAATATCACATAAAAGAAGAGGTAAAAATCTCATCAAGCACCAAGCCTGGGCAGCATTTTGCCCAAGGTTCTTATTTTGGGTTTCATTATTTATCAAAGAGGGTATATTGGATCGATTTAAATATCCGAAATTAAAGTTTTTTATTCTGTTATTTAAATCAGCTATACTAATTAGTTTTCTTATCTTACAAATATAAATAATTAACAGTTTCATTTCAAACTGGCCTACACCTTCTAAAATGTCGTGGACAATATCAATGCTTATTGATCTAAAACAGTCATAATGAAGCAATTCGTTAAGTTTGAATGGAACCTTAGTGCCAAAACTCTTTGATTCTAAATGGATTTTATGTTCATCTAAATGTCTTAGCAAAGTAGTATCTTCTGTAAGAATTGTTTGGATATTTTTATTCTCGATCAAACAAAATCTACAAAAATACCTGGATCTGAAAGATTCATGAAAGCCATATAAAGAATTAGCGCTTAAATTGTCTTGTGCTATTGAAAATATAGATCCGTTTCCACTTATCATAGCTTCTATGCCTTCTTTCTCTAAAGTTTGTATTTCTTCGAATATTAAGTTCAAAATGGGATCAAAACCACTTTGTTTAATGTCAGAATTGTAAGATAAAGCGACTAAATGTATATTTTGTAATTTAGAATGAACGTTAGGTGGAAGATTTAATACAGAAAAATAAAAGGCAGTTAACTTATGTATTCCTGCTTTAGACATTAAAGGATTTCCCACATCGAATTCATCGACATATAATTGTAAGCAAATATATGGCTTACCCGATGAAAATATAGGATGCGTTTTGAAAAATTCCCAATTTGTGAAGTGCAATTCATTAAAATTACTTCCTTTGTAAGGTTGTGCGATAAAATCGCAAAATGATTTATTTTCACACAGGTATTTTAGAGTCTCAATTATTGAGATGTAAGAAAATGTATTTGTTATAGGATACCGATTGTCGGAAACGTTTTCTTGATTTTTGCGTTTTCGATCAAGTCGTATGGATATTGCAATCTCTTTAGGCGTCGGAAGTGTAGAAAAAATGTGTTTGTTACGTTTGTAGGTAGTCATGAACCCATCGAAACGGCTATCTAAGAAATGCAAATCATTTTTCAAAGCATCCTTTTGCAAGTCATACTTAATAAGTTTTTGCCTAATATTCAATGCGACCGAACTAGTCAAAGCTGTAGTTGCTTCAAGAAATTGGTTTTTCGTTTTTTCATTAATTTTTAATCCATTTATTTTAGTTAAAAACTTGTTTCTTTCTACTTCATACGAAAGTGTACTTGGTAGATATGAATCGAGATTCATCGCGTTTTCAGGTAAATATGGGTTTGGGCGATCATTATCAAGGCCTAAAATATTTTCCGCGATCATATATTTTTCTTCATGTTTGTTTTTTATATGGCGTCGTAATCCACTAAAAGAAACAAAAATAGACTCACAGTTTTCGAATCCACATGGTAAATGAAGCTTGCTGCATTGATTAAGATTATGAATAAGATACAAGTGTTTGAAATAACAACGCGATTGCGGTATGCAACAGCCACAAATGTGACAAGTAAACATTTTAGAAATCAAAACACAAATCTATTACTTATTTCTTTCAATCTTGGAGTAAGTGAATTGTGAATTGAATTTAAAAAGAACTTCTTGCACGAATATGAAGAAAGAATATAAATGATCTGGATATACAGCATGGAATACAAAGAAGCTCTTGAATAACAGCTCAAATGAAGTAACACTGTTTTCACTACTAAGTGGAATTTCGTGCCCATCTATAGCTACCCAAAAAGATGAAATCTCCCGCTTCGAATTTCCTTTCAGGACAAGATACGGTTGCTTTATATTCGAGCTGTTTTCAAATTCGAACGATCCGAACTAGAAAAAACATCTGGTTAATATGTATTTTAAGATTGTGCTTAAAAATTACTCTTTGGAAATTAAATAATGAGTAGTTAGTGTTTTTCTGCTCTCCTTTTTCCAACTGTAGTAATGATCTTCGTGAGCAGGATGAGCGTTGTTATGTCCTCGTCAAATTCTAAGGAAATAAGAAAATGGAGATGGTGCTTATTATGAATAATATTTATATACCTACTTTCATCATCCGTCGTATATTCGTCGTAAACTCCAATTTTCTTTTCTGAGGCAATTGTTTGAATTTGAAGTTTTATTTGAGGCCAATTTTCAGAAAAATTTGATATATTGCTATATCTCAGTTTAAAGTCGTATTCAATCTAAAATAATATAATAAATATGTATATAGATAATTTATTTAATAACTTTGACGCATTAAATCTTACCAATCCGGGTGTGTCTAAAAACCTAGGAAATTCCTCAAATGAAAAAGGTTGTTGCCTAGATTGGACCGTTTTCTGCATGAGATTCAAAATATCTGCAAAATCTTGCTTTGGACAAGCTCTTTTCATCATGAGTTAATTCCTTTAACAGCACACAAAGTTCAGTAAAATCAAAAAATTTTCGTGACCCATACAATTACCTCTTTCAGCTCTTCAACTTCCAATTTTACTCTTTTAGGTATTGAACCTAAAAAACAATCTTCACGTCTCACAGGAGCCGCATAATTGATATCAGTTTGCACTGCTTTGTCGTGAAGAACATCTGAAAAAATTGTAATTCTTAAATTTTCACGCACGTTCACTATATATACATTCAACTTTACCGTATTATAACCCATTATTTATCTATATATGTATAAATATAAACAAGTTTATATATATATATATATATATATATATATATATATATATATATATATATATATATATATATATATATATATATATATATATATATATATATATATACCTGTGTGCAAAATAATAGCAGTGCCGGTAAATTTAATTAAATTTTCAAAAACAACCAGTTTCGTTGTAGGGAACAATATAAAATGTATTCATAAATGTGGCAATGCAAATATAGCAAAGACAAAAAAGTGTTTTAAGGTGCACTTTGCCTCGAATTTCATAATTTTGATAAACATGTTTGAAACGGGCTGTGCAAAAAAATAGCAGTTTTTCAACTTATAACTAATAATGATGCAAAAACATATATTTCATAGGGGAAAAATAGAAATATTAAACTTCTAAATTAATAGTTTATTGTATAGCCCTTGTTGGCTATTACTTTAGCACATCGACGTGGCATTGACTCTATTAAACTTTGACATCGTTCCGTGGTAATAGAATTCCATGCAAACTCCACTACTCGCCAAAGATCTTTCACTGTTTTCGGCTTTGCTTGAAAAACCGCCTGCTTAACATCAGTCCATAAGTTCTCTATGGGATTGAGGTCGGGAGATTGAGCGGGCCAGTCCATAACTTCTATTCTATTGGTCGACAACCAAGTCTTGGCTAAGCGGCTGGTGTGTTTAGGATCGTTATCTTGCATAAGGACCCATTTCAGGGGCATATTTTCTTCCGGAAAGGGTAACATGACATTTTCCATTATGTCTACGTAAATTTTGGCATCCATCGTGGGTTTGATCCAAAATATGGGGCCAGGGCCGTAAAATGAAAACGAGCCCCAAACATTGATCTTTGCCCCTCCATGCTTAACTGTCTTCATGGTATACCGTGGATCATGAGAAGCATTTGGCGGTCTTCTTATGTATTGTCTCCTTCCCGGAGAGCCAAATAATACAACTTTTGATTCATCAGTCCAAAGGATATTCCTCCATTTGGAAGCAGGCCAGTAGATAGAGAATGCCGGTTCTGGACATAGACAATGAGGATGAGGATGAGGAGGATGACGTCATAAACAGGGTCACGAGGCCAGCGAGCACGATGACGTCCCTGATAAGGGGGTATTCCCCAAAGTCACTGATAAGGAGGTATTCCCTAAAGTCACTGAATATGAGTTGTTCCCTAAGGTCACTGATAAGGGGAGGTAAGAAGTTGTATTACGCTTCCGTGCTGAGAAGTAGGAGAATGACGTCGATGTGGAGGATGGCGTCACTGACGGTGCAAATTATGTGAAGCATGACGCTACGGAGGAGGATGACGATGAAAATTATGTGAAGCATGCCGTTTGGCCTTGACTGTCTTATTAAAATTGGGATGAATAAATATTGAATTTCAAAGCGCCAGCGATTATCGCATAGCGTGTGAATTAGAATTTTATTGATAACAGCAACTGAATTTCACAGATGTTATTTTGTTAATGTTTTTTTATAATCATGTTGTGACCTTAACCGTCTTATTAAAATTGGGATGAATGGCTTTGAATATTAAATTTCGCATAGCGTTTGAAATAATTAGAATTTGATTGATAACAGCATATGAATTTCACATGAGAAATGTTATTGTTTTTTATAGTCATGTGCTTGTGTCTTTATTCAATTTTAATTATAGCCTATGGGGTGAATGGCTTTGATTTCGCAACAAGAGAAATGCTAACGTTTTTTATAGCGAAGATGGGGTCATGTGACCTTGATCGTCATAGCGCCGGCGATTGTCGCATAGTGTTTGAAATAATTAGAATTTTATTGAGCGTTTGAAATAATTAGAATGTCAACAAATGAATGAGAAATGTTATTGTTTTTTATAGTCATAGATTTGTGTCTTTGACCGTTTTATGGGGTGAATGGCTTTGATTTCGAAACATGAGAAATATGACAAAAACGAATTTCACTTGAGAAATGTTATTGTTTTTTGTCATATGTTTGTGTCTTTGACCGTTTTATTAAAATTAGGGTGAATGGCTTTGATTTCGCAACATGAGAAATGCTAGCGTTTTTAGCATGCGCGTGATAAGAGAATAGGATATCCGGTGAATGAAAATATTTCAACAATGGTACAGCGTGTAAAAAAAAGCAGTGACTATGAAAAAACTTGAGTTTCATTGATAGCAGCAGCAAACGAATATCGCAACATGAGAAATGCGTTTTTTAGCATGTGCATGATAAGAGAATAGGATTTCCGGTCAATGAGAACTATACGACAATATGATACGGCGTGTAAAAAAAGTGTATTTACGTGATAAGAGATTGTTTTAAAAGGAGGCTGTTTGCAAGTATCTACATCAGAAACGTTTAGTGCGAGTGACTGCAAAGTGCTAGTAAAAAATATATTCAAAAGTGTTAAAGTGCTAAATTAATCAGCTGGTAAGTACCAATTTTCTATATATAGAGTTAGTGAAAATAGAAGTGTAAAAAAAAATAATGTTGTTGAAATCGGTTAAAATTGGGCCTCTATAGGCCTCTATATAGCCATGTGTATATGGTTGTTTATGTGTGTGTGTGTGTGTGTGTGTCTCTGTATGAAAATAATTTGAGCCAGTGAAACAGATTGGAAATAAAAGAGTAGTTTTCTTCCGCTTCCAGGTTTAAAACGCTCATTTAGCTCGGTAGGCAATAATCGGGACGCTACTATAAAAAAAAGCCAAAATAGAAGCTATACAAGCATTCAACGATATCGCAAGATATTTTAAGCCTTTTATTAGCGTAAAAGACTTGGTTATTAACCAGCCGTACAACGTGTTAAGCCAAGGCCCGAGAGGGGCTGTAGTGCTACGACGACGTACAAAGTGCTGAATGGTAGCGTGAAGAAAACCAAATTTGGTGAAAAAATTTGTCTTGAATTGGAAGAGAACGTACTGTTCTTGCCTGACCGATACAACAACAAGCTAATTGGGGAAACGTTGGACATTATAAGCAAAAGTTCGTTGTCGATTACATCAAAAGGTCTAGTCAAGGACGGTGGAGGCATATACGACTAACATCTTATAGATATTGGAAAATCTGTTGCGAAGAACCCAGTCGATGAAATAGAGAAGCCGGTATTATATGCGGACGAAGACGATACTATTGACGACACAATTTACTCGCAGTGGAAAACATTGGTAGTGCCGGGAGATACAACATCATCGCGACACATAATTTAGTTATTTATATTATATATACTCTTAATATTTGATTAAGTATATAATAAAATTTTATTGCATATAATCTATAATGTTTGCCTGCCCCAGTTGTAGCAAAAATTTTAACCGATCAGATAATTTGAAGCGTCACATCAAGAGTATACATGGGAGAACGGAATCGATAAGCATATGCAGTATTTGTAAAACTGGGTTTGATAATTCAGGCAATTTGAAAAGACATATAAAGTTAAAACATGTTATAGAGAACTCATCAAGTGCACAAGCCCTCCTAGCTAAAGAGTCAGATCGCGAGAGCTCGAATCTTGAGTTGAATGAGTCTATGTCCGAAAATAATCAAGTGGTGGAAGTTCAGAGTAGAGGTATCAAAAGAAAGCATGATAATGCTGATAGTATGCATTGTCATATTTGTGAAAAAGACATTATAAAATCATATTTTAAAAATCATCTGAGGAGTAATTTACATAAAACAAATGTCGGTAAAATCAATAATGTTCAAGACGAGAAGGTGAAGAAAATTTCGCAAGCATTTGCAAGTCGAATAGCCTCATACCAGATTAATAACGCAAATGAGAAATCAAGCATTGAGGAGTTTTTGAGAGGAGAGAATAATTGTTTCAAAGAACTATTGCAAAATCAATTTCATGAGCTTACTACGGTGAAAGTCAATGTGGAACTGTTTGCAATTTACATTAAATTCGATGTGAACAAAGAAAATAGCTCGAGTGATTTGAAATCGTTTAATACCAAAAATGTTGTAGTTACTATCGGATGCGACATTGATGAAGTGTATCAGAATTTTTCGGCTATTATTTTAAAGAAAAGTGAAGAGTTTCAAGAGCGAGATAGTGGATGGGCATTCCAGCAGGTTCTCTACTTACAAGTCAACATTAATAAATATGAGCCATTTCACGGGGGATCTTTTCTACCATTACCAAAAGAAGTTGCCTTGAAAAAAGCATGTGTTAATATTAAAAACTCTGATGATGCATGCTTTGCCTGGGCTATAGTTTCAGCTTTATATCCTGTTGAACTACACTGTGACCATGTCAACTCATATCCATATTATTCAAGTGTTTTAAACTTGGAGGGTGCTAGTATGCCGATTTGTTTAAACGATATCCCTATTGTTGAGCAAAATAATGGGATAAGCGTCAACGTTTATGGGTGGAAGGACGGTTCGATTATTGGTCCATTTTATTATTCTAAAAATAGGCAAGAGCAACACATAAATTTACTCTATATTGAGAACGATAGTGGTACTAATGGTCATTACTGCTGGATAAAAAATTTGAGTCGATTGGTGAATAATGGACTGTCCCACCACGAGCATAGATCATATTTATGTGATGGTTGTCTCATAAAATTCACAACTATTGAGCGATATAATAAACATATTGAGCATGATTGCAATAAAATCCGCACAATTCTACCAACAGACGATGATAAAATATTGAAATTTGAAAATTTCGGGAAGCAACTTAAAGTCCCTTTCATAGTCTATGCAGATTTCGAAGCTATATTGCAACCAATCCATTCATGTTCACCTTGCCCTGAAAGTTCATTTACAGAGAGCACTCACCGGCATTTACCATTCAGTTTTGCATATTATATCAAATGTATTTATGATTCATCTCTTAACAAACTAGAAATATTTCGGGGTGAAGGATGTGTTGATGTTTTCTTGACAAGGCTGCAGCGTGATGCTGAGAAGATAATCAAAATCTTAAAAAACAATAAGCCGATGCAAATAACAGCAGCAGAGGAAACACAGTTTCTAGCCTCTATATCTTGTCATATATGTGGACAAAAATTTGGACCGGAAATTCAGAAAGTGCGAGACCATTGTCATTTAACTGGAGCATTTCGAGGTGCAGCATGTAATAATTGCAATCTTCTTTATAGAGTGCCCAAGTTCATTCCAATTGTTTTCCATAACTTGAGTGGCTACGACGCCCATTTCATATTTCCAAACTTTGGAGGGGATTCTAATAATATCAGTGTCATTCCCAAAAATAAGGAGAAATACATTTCCTTCACGAAATACATGAGGATCGATGAACAAAACATTGCGCTAAGGTTTATCGACTCATACCGATTCATGAGCTGTAGTTTAGACCAACTTGCCCAAAACCTCAGCAAAGACAAATTTTTCGAAACCCGTCGATATCATCACGACGGTGAGCTGCTTGAACTTGTCGTTAAGAAAGGTGTTTTTCCTTATGAGTACATTGATTGTTTCGATAAACTCAATGAGTCATCCTTACCAGCTAAATCATCATTTTATAGCACATTGCAAAATAGCAACATCACCGACGCAGAGTATGACCACGCTCAAAATGTTTGGAGAAAATTCAACTGTCAAACTTTAGGCCAATACTCGGATATATACCTGATCACAGATGTGCTGCTACTGACAGATATATTTGAGGAGTTCAGAAATGTATGCTTGCAGACCTATAAACTTGATCCGGCTCATTATTTCACAGCGCCCTCACTTAGTTGGGATAGTATGCTGAAAAGCACTAAAGTCGAGCTGGAACTGCTGACCGATATTGACATGTACCAGTTTGTAAAGCGTGGGATAAGGGGCGGGCTATGCCAATGCAGTAAGAGACATGCAAGGGCAAATAACAAATACATCTCCGAATATGACTCAAATCTTGCTAGTAACTACATCTTGTATGTGGATGCGAATAATCTTTACGGGTGGGCAATGAGTCAGTACTTACCCATAAGCGACTTCCGCTGGCTAAATAGCCATGAAATTGAGCGCTTGGATGTAATGAATATTGAAGACGATGCATCTAAGGGTGTCATTTTGTCTGTTGACTTACATTATCCAGTAGAACTCCATTTAGCTCATAATGATCTCCCATTTTGCCCAGAAAATCAGGTTCCCCCCCTTGAAACTTCAAAATACAAAAAATTGTTGGCAACTGAATCTGATAAACAGAATTATATTATTCATTATAGAAATTTAAAACAGTGTTTACGGTCCGGGCTTAAATTAGTAAAGATAAACCAGGCATTAGAATTTACTCAGTCACCCTGGCTAAAAACTTATATAGACTTAAATACCGAAATGCGTACAAAAGCCGCAACTGATTTCGAAAAAGACTTTTATAAATTAATGAACAACAGCGTTTTTGGTAAAACGATGGAAAACGTGGACAAACATGTTGATGTAAAAGTTTCAACCCATTGGGAAAACATTGGCAAGAAAAAAGGGGCCAATTATTATATTAGCAGACCCAACTTTCACAGTAGTAAAGAAATCAATGAGGATTTGGTTCTGATTCAAATGAATCGGGTAAATGTCGAATATAAAAAGCCTATATATACCGGGTTCGCAATTCTTGATTTATCGAAAACACTCATGTACGATTTTCATTATAATTTTATTCAAAAGAAATATAAAGATCGGGCGCAGCTTCTCTATATGGACACAGACTCATTCATCTACGACATTGAAACATCCGATATTTATGAAGACATTAAAAATAACATTAGCTTATTTGATACAAGCAATTATGACATAGATAACCCATATCATATTCCACATGCAAACAAAAAAGTGCTGGGAAAATTTAAGGATGAAAGCCCTCTAGCTCCCATTACAGAATTCATTGGCACTAAAGCCAAATCTTATTGTATAGTTACCGATGAATCATGCATTAAAAAAATAAAAGGAATAAAAAAATCTGTAGTAAATAGAGAAATAAAACCATCAGACTTTCTTAAATGTGCTCAAAATAATAAAATTAAAATGTTTAGCAAAATGTATGTGTTCAGATGTGATAAGCATCTTATTTATACTAGATTAGTGAATAAAGTAAGCCTATCGGGTGATGATGATAAAAGATTCATCATACCTAATTCTTGTAGTACATTAGCATGGGGCAATAGTTTAATAAATAAATATACGTAGCATTATAAGAAAAAATAATGTTTATTGTAGATAAGTTCAACAAAATTGTTACAATAAATCATTCTTATTTATCCATGAATTGTGTTCTTTTGTAAATCCTAGCCATTTAACATAGACTTTGGATCCTTTCGCCTTCAAAACTTTTTCCACTAGGAAATCATTTGGGTATTTTGTTTTGCTCAGCTCCAGTTCATAAAAACAGCCTCGAACCGGGTTTCCTTGGTAGTCGTCAAGTAAGTATGTAGCTGGATTCGTGAGCTGCACTCGACGAATTTTAAATATTTCAGTTGTCCAGTTTGGTGTGTAGCCCTTCTCAAACATATACTTGTATTTACTGATGCGAACATACTTGCCAACTTTATATTTCGACCATCCATAAGTTTTAGTTTGATTGAAAGCTGAGGATAGTAAGTTGGATTCATTTGATTTGTTAACGTCAATAGGCCGCATCTTTATCGTACGATGATTAGTTTTATTGTACTGATTTGTTAAAGCCTTTATGTTTTTAGCCCATTGATATGTACCATTTGCACTGAATTGTCGCCAAACCAGATTTTTCAGAGTTCTATTGAAGCGTTCCACAATCGATGCTTTTTTTATGCTAAATGTTGAGTAGTGATTAATATTATATTTTTCCATCAGATGCTGAAAGATTCTTTTCCATAATCTGTTTGAAGGTTCTTCGGCACTCTACCACCGCTACTATTGAAAATAGACTGCATGAGCTCAGACTACCGTTCTTCCCGATTCTCATGATTTGATAGTATAGTGAATATTATTAGGGCTATTAACCTCTAACAATGCACATATTGGTGTAATAAAATACTAAGCTAATTAAGAATATACATTTTTTTATATCATTCATTATTTTTCATCATAGGTTAGACTGACTGCTGAATCATCGTAACTTTATTAGGTCAGATCTTGATTTTAATGAAATCAAAGTTAGAATATATACGGTATACAAATAATATTAACTAAACTATCAAACCATGAGAATCGGGAAGAATGGGAGTATGAACAGGTTAATAACCATATTGAATTGATAAACATCACTGTTTGGACAGACGCGCAGCATGAAGGTCTTACAATATAATTGTTAGTGTTTGTTTGTTATCAACAGCAAATGATATATTAAAAGAGTTATATATAGTATTATCATAAGCTTATGAACATATTAAAAGGGATGATTAATAACCCTATTGAATTTTCATAAAGATCTCTGTTTGAGCAGATGTGTATGAAAAGTAAACCTTAGAAAAGCATATCTCTTGGCACACGTGTGGGAATAACTACGGCATTCGATGCTTGTGTCTTTGATCTTGGTAACGATTCTGTGTTATCTGCATGTTGTAGAATTATTATTGTTATCAGCATGCTGCTTTTTAATAGAATTATAGTCAAATTTCACGGTTTATTAATAGAATTATACAAAGTATTATCATACGCTTACGAGCATATTAAGAACATTTTTGAGACCGGCACTTAAGAGGAGCACGATGACGTCACAAAGAGGAGCAGGCCGACACTTAAGAGGAGCACGATGCCGTCACAAGTGATGAAGAATATGAACGTTGGAATGAAAGATATGTGTCGGTTCTAACGCAAAAGAGGAGGAGCAATAAGGATACGGTGTCTGCGATTATTGGTTCGCGTATGACGTCCGCGTATGACGTAAACGATCTTCCTTGAACTGATAAACAGCTCAACAGGGCTGTTTAAAAGCTAAACAGGGCTGTTTATTAGCTCAACAAGGCTGTT
>CAXBUK010000032.1:70000-71493 GCA_963978885.1 Nemotelus pantherinus | reverse complement strand
TAACGAGGCCCATTGGTAAAACTCAACTACATGCCCCCTACAGCCGGTAGATAAATTTACCGATTGTGTTTTTTTTTTGTGTATTTGTGTTTGTTTTTGGGGTTGTTTTCTGTTTGTTTATTTGTTTCTCTTCAGTGTGTTGTCTTTTCGTGTATTTTTTGTGCGTTTTTGTTAGTTTTTTTCCAACTTTTGGTCCTTGCTCGACCTGTGGTGGTAGGAGAGACGAAAACTTGAAGAACAAACAAAAAACACCGTCAAAACAAACACACAACCACAAAAGCACAAAAAACACAATCGGTAAATTTGTCTAACGGCTATGGAAGGGGGGCGGAGGGTGTTCACATAATCGAGTTTATCCGGCCCTCAGAGTACTAATATAGTAGAGATGACATTGAGTCTATTTCTGAAGCCGGATAAAAATTTTCTTTAAAAGTATTAGTGCAGTCAACCAGTGGCGCACTATATTCTATTTTCGAAAATGGGGCACTAATAATAAATGGAACAGCAAAAGGTCATCTGTATTTATATATTATATATATATATATATATATAAATATATATATATATATATATATATATATATTATATATATATATATATATATATATATATATATATATATATATATATATATATATATAATATATATATGTATATATATATTATATATATATTATATATATATATATATGTATATATATATATATATATATATATATATATATATATATATATATATATATATATTAAATACATATTAATATATTATTATATACATATATATATATATATATATATAATATATATATATATATATATATATATATATATATATATATATATATATATATATATATATATATATATATATATATATATATATACATATATATATATATATATATATATATATATATATATATATATATATATATATATATATATATATATATATATATATATATATATATATATATATATTAAATACATATTAATATATATTATATACATATATATATATATATATATATATATATATATATATATATATATATATATATATATATATATATACATATATATATATATATATATATGTATATATATATATATATATATATATATATATATATATATATATATATATATATATATATATATATATATATATATATATATATATATATATATATTTATATATATTGTTACCACCGGTATTTCTAATTCTATATACCATTTATTTCCTTTCTTTTCTTTTTAGCTTCCACCATCTAGATGCCATATAATCCGCGACCATGACATTATATATATATATACATATATATATATATATATATATATATATATATATATATATATATAATATATATATATATATATATATATATACATATATATATAATATATATATATATATATATATATATATATATATATATATATATATATATATATATATATATATATATATATATATATATATATATATATAT
>CAXBUK010000032.1:0-65000 GCA_963978885.1 Nemotelus pantherinus | reverse complement strand
TCCAACTCCTCGAAATATTTCCGGGCATTAAGATTATTCACCAGTGTTGCCTCCGAAGGCATACTCGAGTCCGACATGACGACTATTAGGTACGTGTTACTCGTGAATGTATCGATAAAGGCAGCGAAAGCACTGTTTCGAACCTCCATTGATTGGAATTTCGCTTCAAGCTTCGAACAGGACAGCTTGAATTGTTTTATTATGTTCGAGACTTTTTCCAATCGGTGGGAATCGCGGTATTGTTTACGTTGGCAATGCGAAATGCCTAGGAATGTTGCACGTTCAAAGAGTAGGACTTCGTCGGCATCAATAATGTTTGCAAAATGATTGAGCGAGTTCTCCAGAGCAGCAACATTTGGTATGAGCATCGTTATAATTCTCGACCAGGCCCTGGAACATATCATATTGGATTCTTTTTACATTCAGAAGTTACCAGATGTTATATATTGTCCATTTTAATGGAACCAAAAGTTATATGCAAAGAAAATATTTTAAATTTTCCAACGTAAATTCATCTACTGAAAGTGTTTTTTACTCAAGCGAATCCTCACCTGTATAAAGTTTCATGCCAGATACTCGTTCTGAAGCAGCTACATTTCAAAGGCGTCGACAAGCGAATTAAATCATCCTCTCGTTCCTTGAAAATAACATCTCGTTGCTCTTCTGCGACCAAGTCCATTTTGTGAATAAGACAGAAAATTTTGGCCTGGCTGGAATTTTGTAATTAGTTTAAGGCGCGACATTAGATTTGTCTTCAAGTTGGAAGAAAAGAAAAATGTAAAAAAAAAACAAATAATTTTTCCAGTTTTTGGCAGTGGTCGATTTAATGTAAACCGACGTTATGACCACACTGCACAAATTGAATAGTACGCTCGTACTTACCACTAAGAGCGCTTCTAAACACGATTGATAATAATGAACATCTTCATCGAGCTCGCGACTCTCAACATCGAAAACATATATCAAGAATTCAAAGTTTTGGAAAATGTTATCCTTTTGCGATGCGAAATAATGTTCCATAAAGGATTCCTGTCCGCCACAGTCCCACAAATTGAGGACCAAATTGCCCAGAAAACGAACATGCGAATGTTCAACATCAACTGCAATATGAATCATTGTTTTTAATTAATACTAAGGATAGTTAAATAATCTTACTTGTTGCTCCAAGTCTAGTGGTATCGCGAGCTATATAGTTGGCAAATATAATGGACTGCATACTCGTCTTTCCAGAGCCACTTTTACCCATAAGAAGCACCTGCAATCATTTTGTAAAGCGATCGCTTATAGAAAATGCTCCAACAACTCTCTCATTTTCTACTGATTCAACAGTGTTCCTGCCTCTTCCTTTAACTAAACTCTTTAACGGCACTTTTATTTGCTTTTCTTTCAGCTTTTTCATGTTTTCTTCATACAGTCTTTCTGCTTTTTTCTTTTGGAACCTGCAATTGTTAAAAATTATTAATTTCACATTGACACTGATCAACACTAAAACTAAACACTATTAATTTTCAATTACGTCTCCGTTTTGAAATGCTAAATCTGTTTTCGAATCGATCAGATTTCTAGCTCGCGACGCCTCTGAATATTTTCGAACATGATATGTTCTCATGTCATGCCGCGAATAAATTTTCAGCACTTTTACAAGAAAACTAAATAAAAATTTACTATTTTTCGATGCGGAACAGTAGAAGACAAAACGAAAAGCACCATTTTACATTTTAAACGGAAAATCACCAAATTTAAACGCACCGACAGCCATTGAAATATCAGTTGACGAACTTAAGACAACATTAGACACGAGTTCATAAATAAAAATGTTACTTCTTAACCACTTTGCAACAAAATTCGAAATCGGCACGCACATTTCTTATCAATGAAAGACAATTCTATGCATTTACCGACTTATTGTCGTATTGTATGTCGCTTGTTGTATTTTGCTTTACACACAGAACGCGAAACAAAGTAAAATTTCAATTTTTCGCTTTTTCACTTCCTAATTTCACCGTTCTTTAACGTCGGCGGCAACTGAACTTACAAAATAAATACTCACCAGTGGAAGCCAACGTTTTCAGCTCCCTTTTCCCACGCTGAAACACAATTTTTCACCACACACTTCATTCTACACGATACTCGAAACAATTTTGTGCAAAATATTTCGCCGACAAACTTTCGCGTCACGATTTTCACTTTCAAAACTTACAACAAACGTCCGCCCGCACGATTTGTTGACAAAATTCTAGTGGCCATGTTTAAATGTCAAAGTAAAATCGGCAACATATGTTCGAAAAAGTACTGCCAGATTTGAAAATAGCTTGAGGGATGTTTTGGGAAATTATTGTATCGATTTCGGATTTTCTGATAACAAATTTGATAGATTTATATATATATAGATAGATTTATATATATATATTTATATATATATATACATATACACGTACACACATATATATATATATATATATATATATATATATATATATATATATATATATATATATATATATATATATATATATATATATATATATATATATATATATACAGTGCCGAGAAGAAGTGATGCAAAAAGATGAAGATATACAAAATTTCGGCTTTGATAGCTTATTTGCGAACTCTCAAAAGTAATATCGGCAAAATTTATGTTTCGGAGTATGGTCCTATGTGCCCTAGGTAAAATTTCTTTATCATTTTCCCTAGAACCGGTTTCTGGAAGTTTTTTTACGCTTCCAGATTAACCTCTAGCTTAAAACAAACCGAGAAAAAGTGATGCAATAATTGCTTTTCATTGAAAATGTGTCATTTTATCAGCGATTGCAGTCCATTGTTAGTTGTTTTCATAATTGGAAATCAATTTTAGAGGTGATTGGAGGAAAGCATTCGTAAAAGAAAGTAATTTCTGAATCCTCAGGTTTAGGTTTTCATTAATATTACTATTTAACCAATTTTCAGTCGATCAACGTTAGAAAAGACTTCTTTAGATGAAAGAAAAATTATTCTTCGGCCTCATAACCAGACCGTTCCATACAAGGAAACTGCATCCATCGTTAATAGACCCATTTCCACTGATTGGAGGATAATAGACAGGTTCTGCAAAAATAAAAGCTTAGAAAATAAAAAGCGCTCAGGGTGGAAGAAAATATTATCAGGACGTGATATGCGAATAATTGAACGAGAAGTCAAGAAAGATCCTTTTATACCGGCGACGGAAATCAAAGCAACACTAAAACCTATTTATAAAAAAGATGTTAGCGTTCATACAGTCAGAAATCATTTAAGGAAATTGGGTTACGTGTGTTGTATTTCACGAAAGAAATTCTTCGTTAGCGACATAAACCGTGAAAAATGATTAAATTTCGCCAAAGGACATTGGAATAAGGATGTCGAATTTTGGAAACACGTCTTATTCATGGATGAAAGCAAGTTTAATGTGTTTTCTCACGATGGACGAGCAAAAGTGCGCAGAAAGCCTCTTGCGGAGCTAGATAAGAAAAATATGATAGGAACTGTGAAACATGGTGGTGGTTCTATTTTGGTATGGAGATGTATGGCTTTCAATGGAGTTGGCGAACTTCGTATAATAGAAGAAAAAACGATGGATCACAAAGTCTACATCCAGATTTTAAAGGATCGGCTAGCTGCTAGCTTTCAAAAGTTAAATTTGGGAACAAACTACATATTCATGCAAGACAATGATCCTAAGCATACCGCCCACCAAACTCGAATGTGGATATTTTATAATATTCCAAATTGCTTGAAATGGCCCCCACTATCACCAGATCTCAATCCAATTGAGCATTTTTGGGAAGAACTGTCGCGTTGACTTGCTACACGTAACATCCGCAGCAAATCCGCGCTTAAGGAAATAATAAAAGAAGAGTGGGGCAAGATCACTCAAGAATACTGCGCTAAGTTGGTTTCATCTATGCCAAGAAGGCTTCAAGCTGTCATAGATCGAAAAGGAAATCCTACCAAATATTAAGAACCATTGATTGCTATCAGTTACCCAATACAGTTGGAAGAATATGATCGAGGTTTAATTTTTGCATCACTTTTTCTCGGTAGCCAAAAACGAATTGATTTACTTTTTAAATTTTTTCTTATAGAAAAGTAATTTTTTTTTTTTTTTTTTATATCTAATCACTGTCTGGAAATATATCAACAGCAAGAAAAAAGCCAACGGACTTTTTATTCGCTACCTTTAAAAATATGAAAATGTTTACCTAAAGAATTTCTTAAATATGAGCTTTTGCATCACTTTTTCTCGGCACTGTATATATTGTTGCATGCACGCCAAACAAGTTGTAGCGGCGCCAGAAAATGCTAAACACGGCTAGGAAATACTCAAAATACATCTCATACATGTAATTCAAAACAACGATAAACAAAACGTAAATTAATTCTCTAGAAATCAGTGTGAGAATCTGCGAGAAATTTATGTCGGATACATGTGTCTCGTACATGCAATTTGTAAACAAGTCGCAGACAGAGTCCTCTGGAAAGCAAAAGCGGAACATTCCGGAGCCCCAAATCGTGATCTCACATGGCAACGGTAACGAACGTTCACAATAGCTTTCCAGAAGCCAGATCAGGAGGCTTCGAGAACCCGAGACACATTTAGCACAACTATAAATACCACCGCAAGAAGTACTAGCGATTATTCAGTAGATGGCGAAGACAGCGTAAAGGCGCGATACAGCAGTTTAGTGTATCCGGGCGCGAATAATTAAAAGCGATAAAGTGCGAGTAATTATAGTGCGATAATTATATTGAGAAAAGTGTTAAATTGCAACGCGAGATTATAGTAGTGCGAATATAAAGTGTAAATAATTAATAGTGTTTTTAATAAAAGTGTAATTAGTGTTTTGGTAAAAGAAACTGTTTTATTTCACGAATGTGAAGAATAACGAACCCACAAAAGGTGTTCAACGGTAGATCACAACAACTGGTGTCAGAAATAAGGGATTCTGTCGCGTTCGTGATTTAAAAAGTGACTTTTAGTGAAGTTCTGGACAGTGAATTTGCATGAACAGTGAAAATTAATAAGTGCGCGGACTAAATAAAAAGTTAAAAGTTTCGGACAGTGAGCATTGTAAATTGTGCGGACTAATTGAAATTTGTGAAAATTTGTGTGGACTTTGTGATAGTTGTGAGAAGTTGTGCAATTAAAGAACAATGCCGAAATTAGTGAACGAGCTGACATTGGCGGAGTTAAAAATGGAGTGCCGGAAACGGGAAACAAGACGGCTTTACTGTCACGTCTCAGGGAGGCTTTGAGTGCCGAAGGTAACGATCCGGAAACATTTGAATTCTCGGACGAGGAAACCAGCCAGGAGTTCGTTCAAGAAGAACAAAGCAGCGAAGAGAAGAATCCTATGATGGATTTACTGCTAAAAATGGCATCCGACATGAAGCAACAATCCCTGGACATCGGTCAAAAATTCGAACAGCAAACCATGAGCCTGGATCAGAAACTTGATCAGAAACTTGACCAACAAGCCCAGAAGCTTGACCAGCAAGCCGTCGACATTAAGGAGCAGTTAGAAGAACATGCGAGGAAAAGTGATGAGCAGCTGATGGAAATCAGACAACAGTTCCAACAGCAAGTTTCAGAAGTTAAACAGCAATTAGAGACTCGAGTAACGGAGGTGGAACAACAGTTCGACAAAAAGTTGGTTGGCATTGAATTGGATCTGCAACGCGTGAAGGCCGGAGGAATTGTGTCAACAGAATCAAGTGGCATCAAGGCACTCAAAGCACCAACTTTTGATGGGCAAACCTCTTGGAACATCTACAAGAAGCAGTTTGAGGCTGTTGCAAAAACTAACCGCTGGAACGATGAAGAACGTGCAACCTCACTGATGGTGTCTTTGAGAGGATCCGCAGCGGAAGTACTGCAAACGATTTCGGTCGACAATTACTCCAGTTATTGCAGCCTGGCGAGTGCCTTGGATATGCGGTACGGCGAAGACCACTTGAAGGAAATTCACCGTTTGCAGCTGAAGACACGCACACAGAAACCGGGAGAGAACTTGCAGCAGCTGGCTCAGGACATCGAGCGTCTGACACTTCTATCCTATCCTTCTTACGATCCGGAACATCGGGACGAGACAGCTAAGGATGCTTTCATCCAGGCAGCTCGTGATGAAGAGCTCCAACAAGCACTTCGATTGGCAAAGAATCGAACGCTGAGGGATACTTTGGCCTACGCTCTCACTTACGAATCGGTAAAGCGGGCATCACGAAGTAACGTTAAAGTGCGTGAAGTGTACGAAGAGTGTGTATGCCAAAGAACCGAGATCAGCCGAGAATCAACGACAAGTGGAGCTCCACAATGTTGGAACTGTGGAGAAAAAGGGCACTTGAGGCGTGACTGCCGAAGGAAATTGAAGACAAGGTTTTGCGAAGGGTGTGCAGCGCGATGGCGACAGAGGAACGGGGCTGGTTCAGCGAACGTAGCCGTCTCTTCTTCAGAAGAGACGGGAAACCAGTAAGAGCCAACCTCATGGGTCGGAGGTTGGCTCGTGGAATTGTTGACCCCAGAACCATCATCACAGTCTCTAGACTCTATCGACACGAGAACGACTTAAGTCTGCGAGGAAAAATCGAAAACAAGCCTTGCAATATCACCATCGATACCGGAGCAATGAAGTCGATTTTGCGGATGGACTTAGTGAAGGCATGGAGACTTGGTAACGTTGGGCGATATGTACTTCGTACAGCAACAGGCGAATCTGCACCAGTTCACGGGGAAATAACTCGTCAAATACAGCTCGGTGATTTGGTGTTCCAGCATCGGTTCCTCGTGGCAGATATAACCGACGAATGTATACTGGGAATGGACTTCCTAGGCCCTCATGGCTTCAGCCTGGATTTGGGAGGCAGGGTGATCAAGTGGAAAAACGTTGAAATACCGTTGGTAGGAAACCGGAAGGGAAACGACCGGCTAAGAATCGTCGTCTGCGAAAACGCCAAAGTACCGAAGTCGTCGGAAAACATCATCTGGGCCAAATTGGATGGTGATCCTGGGGGCCACCAATTCTTCATCGTGGAGCCAACGCAAAACCCAGCAGTCAGCAACCTTATGGTGGCAAAAAGCCTAATCACAATTACGGAGGGGAATTACGTCCCTATAAGGGTGCTGAATTTGGCGGAGCAGGAAAAGAAGCTTAAGGAAGGAGAAGTAATCGCCGACTGCCAGCCAGTCTCGTCAATCACTTCTTTGGAAATGGCAGAAATACAATCTGAACGCAAAAAGATACCAAACAGCAAGATAAATGAGCTAGCTAGGAACATGCTACAGTCTTCGGAACTAAGCGACGAACAGTACCAACAAGGAGTTCAGCTGATTAAACGCTATGCTGATATCTTATCGACTCGAGATGAAGATTACGGAAGAACAAGGTTGACTACTCATCGAATCGATACACAAGATGCATCACCGATTCGGCAAGCTCCCCGCCGCTTACCACTAGCCAAACAAGCTGAGGTCGCCGATATGATACAGAACATGCAAGAACAAGGGATCATAGAGCCTTCGAATAGCCCTTGGACGTCGCCTGTTGTCTTAGTCAAAAAGAAGGATGGCAGTACACGGTTCTGTGTTGACTATCGACGATTGAATGATGTTACGAAAAAGGATAGCTACCCATTGCCGAGAATGGATGACATTATGGACACTTTAACCAGTGCGAATTGGTTTTCAACGTTGGACTTGAAGAGCGGATACTGGCAGGTCGAAATCGAGAGAAGTGACCGTGAAAAGACAGCCTTTTCCGTGGGAAATGGGCTCTGGCAGTTTGTTGTAATGCCGTTCGGACTCTGTAATGCTCCTGCGACCTTTGAACGACTCATGGAGCGAGTACTGCTTGGACTAAGTTGGAAGACATGTTTGGTGTACCTGGATGACATAATTGTCATCGGCAGAACGTTCAAAGAACACTTGAAAAACCTGGAGGGCGTATTCGAAAGGTTGCGAGCGGCTAACTTGAAGTTAAGTCCCAAAAAGTGCAACCTTTTCTGCAGTGAAGTGAAATACCTTGGTCATGTGGTTTCTACTGGAGGAATAAAAACCGACCCTGCAAAAATTGAATCCGTTAAAAGCTGGCCAGTACCTAAGGATAAGCATCAACTTCGGAGTTTTCTGGGATTGGCAACGTACTATCGAAGGTTCGTGAAGGATTTCGCTACCATCGCCAAAAGTTTACACCAGCTGACGGAGAAAAATCAGCCGTTTAACTGGAACCACCAGTGCCAAGCAGCGTTTGAGAAGCTTAAACAGGAGCTATGTGAAGCACCGATGCTAGCATATCCTGAGCCGCAGAAAACTTTCATCGTGGACACTGATGCAAGTAATACAGGTATAGGTGCAGTGTTATCGCAACAAATTGATGGCCAGGAACGGGTGATTGCTTACTTTAGTCGGGTGTTATCCAAGCCAGAGCGAAACTACTGTGTCACCCGAAGAGAGCTGTTGGCGATAGTCGAGGCCACTAAGCATTTCCACAAATACCTGTACGGTCAAAGCTTCGTATTGAGGACCGATCACGCCGCTCTGAGATGGTTGCTCAACTTTAAGAACCCCGAAGGACAAGTGGCACGATGGATTGAAAGGTTGCAAACATACAACTTTAACATAGTCCATCGAAAAGGTACTATGCACGGAAATGCTGATGCTCTCTCCAGACGTCCATGCAAGCCGGAATGCAAGCACTGTCATCGGTTAGAAGAAAAGGTAGTCGATGCCGAGGTTAAGTGGATATCCGTTTCACCAGCAAGAGGATGGTCGCAATCGGAACTACTGGACGAACAACTGGCGGATGGTGATCTCCGAGAAATCATAGTCTGGAAGGAGTCTGCACATCGGCCTGAATGGCAAAGCATATCCAGTCGCAGTCCTACGCTAAAGAGCTACTGGGCACAATGGAACTCCCTGCATCTTGAAGGAGGCCTACTAAAAAGGAAATGGGAAACCGCGGATGGGTCAGCGCATCGAATGCAGGTTGTGCTTCCTCGGAGCAAAGTTAAGGATGTTTTGCAGGAAGTACACGAGGGAACGTCAGGAGGCCACTTGGGCATAAACAAAACACTTAATAAAATAAGAGAACGATTTTATTGGGTGCATGCGCGGGAAGATGTGGAGGACTGGTGTAGGAAATGTGCAGCCTGTGCATCTGTAAAGGGACCCAGGAGAAAGCCTAGAGGTGAACTGAAGACATATAACGTTGGAACCCCTTTCGAAAGGATTGCCATCGATGTGGCAGGACCGTTTCCGGTGTCGCAACAAGGAAATCGCTACGTGCTGGTGGTATCCGACTATTTCACCAAATGGACAGAAGTCTACGCTATCCCAAATCAGGAAGCATCTACAGTGGCGGAGCAAATCGTGATTAACTGGGTTAGTAGGTACGGAGTCCCAAATGAGCTACATTCCGATCAAGGTCGAAATTTCGAGTCCCAAGTGTTTACTGAGTTTTGTGATGCGTTGGGCATAAAGAAGACGAGAACTACTCCACTGCACCCACAGTCCGATGGAATGGTCGAAAGGTTCAATAAAACCTTGATCGAGCACTTGGCCAAAGTGGTAGAAGACCATCAGCATGATTGGGATCGTCATATCCCATTCTTCCTGATGGCTTATCGAACGGCGACGCATACTACAACTGGAGAATCACCGTCACGTATCGTATTTGGACGAAATATTCGACTTCCGGCTGATGTTAAATTCGGAATACCACCAGAAGATCCAACGACAACAACGGAGTACGTTTCGGAGCTGCGGCAACGGTTAGACTCCATTCACGAGGTAGTTAGGGGCCGCATAAACCTAAACACGGACCGGATGAAAACGCGATATGACCTGAAGGCAAACTCGGCCGGATTTCAAGAAAATGATTTAGTCTGGCTGTACAACCCCCGCCGGCGGAAAGGCCTGAGCCCGAAACTACAGCCAAAATGGGAAGGACCATACCGCATTATTAAACGGCTCAATGATGTTGTGTACCGAATACAGCAGCATCGAAAACACCGGTCAAAAATGAAGGTTGTGCACCTAGACCGACTTGCCCCGTACCATGGAAACAACACAATGGATGACGACGAATCTGTTCGGGACGAACAGGTCTAAGGAGGGGGTAGTGTTGCATGCACGCCAAACAAGTTGTAGCGGCGCCAGAAAATGCTAAACACGGCTAGGAAATACTCAAAATACATCTCATACATGTAATTCAAAACAACGATAAACAAAACGTAAATTAATTCTCTAGAAATCAGTGTGAGAATCTGCGAGAAATTTATGTCGGATACATGTGTCTCGTACATGCAATTTGTAAACAAGTCGCAGACAGAGTCCTCTGGAAAGCAAAAGCGGAACATTCCGGAGCCCCAAATCGTGATCTCACATGGCAACGGTAACGAACGTTCACAATAGCTTTCCAGAAGCCAGATCAGGAGGCTTCGAGAACCCGAGACACATTTAGCACAACTATAAATACCACCGCAAGAAGTACTAGCGATTATTCAGTAGATGGCGAAGACAGCGTAAAGGCGCGATACAGCAGTTTAGTGTATCCGGGCGCGAATAATTAAAAGCGATAAAGTGCGAGTAATTATAGTGCGATAATTATATTGAGAAAAGTGTTAAATTGCAACGCGAGATTATAGTAGTGCGAATATAAAGTGTAAATAATTAATAGTGTTTTTAATAAAAGTGTAATTAGTGTTTTGGTAAAAGAAACTGTTTTATTTCACGAATGTGAAGAATAACGAACCCACAAAAGGTGTTCAACGGTAGATCACAACAATATATATATATATATATATATATATATATATATATATATATATATATATATATATATATATATATATGTGGGAAGTAGGCGGGAAAGAGCGACATGACGAAGTAAAAATGATCGAAAAGTAGGCTGTGGGTAGCCGTCAGATAGAAAAAAGGGACGAACGAGAAATCATCGCGATTGTTTTAGAAGTTCATGTCAATATTCAGTTTTTATGCTTAATAAACATTAATCGTATATAAAAAGCGGCTTTTGACTCTACATGGGGGCTCAACCGAAATATTTGTGCGCCATTGAACGGAATGTCGAGTGACGAACTCGAAGCTGTGAGTTGTGGTAGCGGTAATTCGCCAGACACCGCCGAGAAAATGAAAAAAACGATAAACGAAGATAACGACGGGCGATCGGAGAAGAGTATCGCAACCAGAACACGAGCAAAGACGCGGCAGCTACACGAAGCAGCAACAACGATGAGCGAGCTTGCAACGAGCAAGAGAAAGCCAGAAGGCACAAACACAAGCGAAGACGAAATTGTTCATGTATCTACCCACAACGAGGACGCGAACGACGAGAAAGAAAGAATCAGGAAACCTAAAAATGTAAAAAGAAGAGATGAGTGGCAGCCGGATAGCGAGAGTGAAGAAATGGAGAACGAATGCCAAAAAGTGCGAATGACCAAAACGAAAAGCATTGTTTAATTTTGCGACCTGGAGAACACAGTTCAACAGTTTAGTGCGGACGGAAAGATCAAAATCGAGTTCTGGGTAAATGAATTTGAGGAATTTGCAGATAATCTTGCAAAATGGAATGACTTCGAAAAATTAATTTACGCAAAAAGGTGCTAAAGGGATCAGCTCTGCAATTCATTCGAACACAAAAGCATGTTAAATCATGGCAGAGACTCAAACAAGTTTTAATTGATGAATTTGGTGATGAAGTGAATGCTGCGGAAATTCACAAACAGTTACGAGGACGTCGTAGAAAGGCAAACGAAACGTGCAGAGAATATCTCTACGAGATGCACGCAATTGGCATGCAAATCGACTTAGACATTTCGTCATTAATACAATATACAGTGGATGGTATAATTGACGACTCGCCAGATAAAATTGTACTAGAAGGTGCTAAAACGATAAAGCAGCTAAAGGAAAAATTTTCAATTTATGAGAAATTAAAGGCCAAAGCGACGGATAGGAGGATGAAAACAAAAAATAACGAAACGACTTGGCAAGAGTTTTCAAATCAGAGAGGTAGGCCAGACATATGCTACAATTGCGGACAGCGTGGTCAGCAGACTAAAATTTGTCCTGACGCGGCTCGTGGAGTCAAATGTTTTAGATGCAACTTATTCGGGCACAAGGGAGTTGATTGTCCAAACAACAAAAATACAAAATCGGTAAACGCTGTGCGGAAAAATAGCATGACGAAAGAAATTACAATTAACGGAGTGAGTTTTAATGCCCTAATTGATACAGGTGCGGAGCTTTCTTTAATAAAAGCGTCGTTGTTCAATAAGCTTCAAGCAATAAGTGTCAACACAGCTGTGTGTATCCCACTTTCAGGATTAGGAAGGAAATCGACTACGATCGGGCGATTTAAAGCTAATGTCAAAATCGACGAGAGTATGTTTAGTGATACAGAAATAGACGTAATAAAGGATAACTCAATGGACTATGACGTGATCATAGGAACAAACGTGTTGAACAATGCAGACATAAACTTCAACAAAGATGGATTGTTAATCAAATCCCGAGCTCCGACTGACAACGATAAAGAGGATTGGCTGAAGAAACTGACGACATGCTCCAGAATCTGGGGATTAATGATAAAGAAGTGAGAAGTGAAGTGATACGGGAAGTTGCCGATTATAAACCACAAAAGATCAATGAAACTGAAAACAAAATGAAAATAGTGCTTTTGAGTGACGATCCAGTGCAATTAGAACCCAGAAGATTACTCTTAATTGAACATAAAATCGTCGAAAAGCAAATAGATGAGTGGATGAGAAATGGTGTCGTGCGGCCGAGTACATCAGAATACTCGAGTCCAGGGGTGTTAGTGGACAAAAAAGACGGTACTAAACGATTGCGAATTCAACGAGTACAACAGGAGAATAAGGCTGGTTATAACAAGAAACGGAAGAAAGCAATGCAGTTTCGAAGAGGCGATATCGTAGCGATCGAGAGAACACAATTTGGAGTTGGACTCAAAGTGAAGCCGAAGTTTTTTGGTCCATACCAAGTTAAATCGACAAAGCCCAACGAAAGGTACGAAGTTGTGAAAATCGGAGAGCACGATGGTCCGAGAATTACTTTCAGCAGCGGGGATAAAATGAAGAGATGGTCAGGCGAATCATCTGAGTCAGATGATGATCAGGATGGACGAGTGTGGGAAGTAGGCGGGAAAGAGCGACATGACGAAGTAAAAATGATCGAAAAGTAGGCTGTGGGTAGCCGTCAGATAGAAAAAAGGGACGAACGAAAAAAATAATCGCGATTGTTTTAGAAGTTCATGTCAATATTCAGTTTTTATGCTTAATAAACATTAATCGTATATAAAAAGCGGCTTTTGACTCTACATATATATATATATATATATATATATATATATATATATATATATATATATATATCTTTATATATATCTATATTTAAGTAAATACATGTAAAAGTCTGGTGTTAGTTAGAGAAATGAAACAAAATGTAAAATTTTTCGCAAATTGAGCTTGCGGTATTTCACGTCAGACTCATTTTCATTCTGTACATATACGAGTATATATGTGTATATTAGGTCTGTTCGTGTACTTTCAGTGACTGAATTTTCTTGAATTTTACTACATCATGTTGGAATTCATGAAAAGTACGAAAACGCTCTCATTGCATTTCCTGAAAATTGGCAACCAAAAGTGTAACTTTTCGAATTTTGGGAGAACAGTAGGGATTATGAAGTCATTCTAAGTGGCGACAAATATATTCGACGTTCATACCAACATTCCGCAAAAACGATGTTGCTTGGGGCGCACATTTGAAAATATTAGGTCTGTTCCCGTACTAGGATTAATTGCGATTAGTCGCGATTAATTGCAGTGAAGCCTGGCCGTCATATAAAAGGTCGGTCGCGACTTGCAATCTGACAGGTACTAATAAACTTTTATTGATTGAATTGGTAGGAAAATATGCGTCGACTGGTCGAAAAAAGGTACATTAAACCCGCCATCTTGGTACGTTGATTGCTTTTGCTACCGACCTTCTATATGACGGCCAGGAATGAAAACGTTCCCTTAAGCCGTTTTACTGATAGTTGAAAATTTCCCCTCTTTCAGTAAATTTCAGCAGGGTCTGAGCTACCGAAAAATACTGAAAAGTTTCAAACGCGAGCTCAGAGTGGTGCTAATAAATATTTTCAAATGTGCGCGGCAAGTAACATATTTTTTGCTTAATGTTGCTATGAACGACGAATATTTTTGTGGCGATAATTTATCACCGCTTAGGATGACTTTATAATCACTGTTCTTCCAAAAACCGAAAACTGACACTTTTGGCTGTCAATTTTCCGGAAATGCATTGAGATTGTTCCCGTATTTTTCATGAATTGCCCCACCACATGATTCAGGAAAATTCAGTAAAATTCAGTGACTGAAAATACGGGGACATACCTACTTACTCGCGTCACAACGTTTGACACTTTTCAGTATTTTTCAGTATCTCACACTCTACTGAAATTTATTGAAAGAGGGCAAATTTTCAGTTTTCAGTTAACGTAATACAGAAACGGCTTCATTGCAATTAATTGCAATTAATCGTAGTACTGGAACAGACCTATTTACTTCAGAATGCTATCGATTTGTCTGGGAAATTTATAAGCTCATTCGGGACATTATCGTAACAAAATTCCTCCATTGATTTTAGCTGTGGCAGCACCATGTTATGCTTAAACAGGGTGCTCCACAATGTTTTGTTGAAAAAATGTATATTGTTACAATGCCTTCTAGAAGTACGGGCCGTCAGGCTACGTAATCGTTGTCGATGTGACGTCATGGCGTCAAACCATTTTACATTTCCACGAGGCAGTGCCGACACACACCGAGATTTCACATGCGGTTTTTTAGCTAAAATACGAATAAAACGTTAGTTTTTTGTGCGTGGACACGTTATAATAATAATATTTAGCCATAACTTTCATTTTGTATCGACCAATTGTATCGCGATAGTAAATCGACACGGAACATCACATAACCTAACAACACCTGATAAACATTTCGTCGCGAATTTTTCTAATTATGCCGCACGCACCGCATTAATATGTGTTTAAGCTGTTCACTAGCACTGTTTCGCATGTTACCACTTAGTTTTCATTAAACTCACTTTAGCATAACCCGTACAATTAACATTTTCCCGCGGACGTCCCATAAGACTACGTGTGTTTTTCGCGACATTTGGTCGGATGCTCTGACGTCATCATTCTGCATTACGGCCCGTACATATAGAAGGCATTGATTGTTAGGACATATTCTTTAATGTCATTTGACGTATTGTCACCCTGTGCTTTTTTTCGAACATTGATTCGAAAAGTAAAGCTAGAGTTACAATCAATGCAACCAACATTTGTTGCACGTCAAAATGAGTTTGAACCCATGAGAACGTATGAGAGCAGTTACAATGATGCAACACAACTTTGCTTGGCAGCAGAGTTTGCTCATATCTCAAACTTGGCATGGCAACAACATTTTTGAAAATATCCAATTCCACATGTTCCTATGAGAGTCCGGGAAATGGGAAATGTCATATGCAAATGACAATCAGAATTTGTATTTTTTTGTCTAATTTTCGCTTTGTATTATACTCCGCAGCTTTTAGAGGATAAAATATTCACTGATATCTCTTTCTGAGACTTTAAAGGATCCAAATTATCGAACAGCAATTTCTTTAATATAGCCAGTGACAGATGACAGTAAATGTTGTGTTGCATTGATTGTAACTCGTTCCACCTACAAAACTTGGCAGCAAATGTTGGTTGCATTGATTGTAACTCAAGCATAAGGGATATTTTGAATGACGTCACAGCTAAACGTATACGTACGAGAGATGAGAGGGTGTATTGGTGAGGCTTCACCCAATTCATTAAGAGTCTTATGGGGCATGCCGCCTCTACTTATATTAGTACTCTGAGATCCGGCCCTTTTGTCACTCTGATATGTATCTTCGGTTGTAGTGTCTATCTACGTCTACACTCTTGTCGGATATAAATGAATTTTATAGTCGAGGAAGTCACTACTGATTAGGACACAAACATAAAACTTAAAACGATCACATAAATCTACGTAACCATAATAAGTCAAAATGGTGACAAAAGCTATTCTGGACTTTAGGGGCGCGACTGAATTTAACCTCTTAATTGTTTCTTCGAGAGTAGATCCAGAGTAATATACAAAACCTATAAAAACTGAAAGACAGTCACCCCGATTGTGAATGTCACGTCACGTCACGCCGACGTCAATTGACTGTCGACGCAGGAAAAAGCGATTGGAGATGTCGATCTACATCGACAGTTGTCACTTCGATCGACAGTTTTCGTCGATCAGTGCCAACGACCTAGAAGATATTTGGACAGGCGGTTATAGTGTACATGTAATGTAGCAAATAGATATTGGCCGAGGCCAGGCGAGCCGAAGTCAGACGAGGCCGTCAACATGTGGACGGTATTTGACAGCTCGTCACGAATCGCCTTGGCTCGTGCCCAAAACCCATTCCGATCGGAAAGCGGACGAGCGCCTCTGACATCTGTCAAAGTCGCTTGTCTGGACCGTCCACACACTCGGCTCGCCTGGGCTCGGCCAATATCTATTTGGCACATAAGAAAGTGCGCTGGGACCAATTTCCTCGTCTCTATCCTCCCTCTCTGACCATGCAACGCACCACGTTGTTCATTAAGTTGTCAGTTTGACTTTTCTCGCGCCGTGATTTGTTCAACAACGTTATAAACAAGTCGGAAATTCAATCAATAATCACTAATGTAAAGTGTTTTTTGCGAATTAAAGTGCTTTTCGGAAGTAATTAGGTACATTCGCAGGATTTGAACAGGAAAAGTGCTAGTGACAGTGTTTGAAAACAGTTGAATCCAGTAAAAATGAAGTGTTCAAAGCCAGATTGCCAAAACACAGTTCGTTCTCGTGCGGTCGGTGTGTCTTTCCACAAGTAAGTATACATAAGTGCTCTCTGTAATGTAACAATTAAATAAATGAAGTTTATTTCACAAAAACTGGCAAGGGACTCGTTAAAATCAAACAATTATCTTGGCCCGCCATGCCGGTTGATTTTTTTTTTTTTGAGTACTAATTCCTGTTTTACGAGGAAAAGGTTGGCTTATAACGATTTGCATCAGCCATCGTGTTCGACATCACCCATTAGTTGGGTTTAGATACTACTTCAATCTATTTCTTAACTACTCATTTATGGTTTCTTTAAACTTTACTTTGTTACTCTAACTGTTTATAGTTACTGACTTTAATTACTTATTACTATATTATTTACAAGGCTCAGATATTTTCATCTTATAAAAAAACATTAAACAGCTACTTTAACTTTTTACATTAAATTGTTTACAAGTTCAACTCTACTAACTCTAGAAACCTTCCCAATTCAGTGATGTGCTTTGTATTATTTACCATCAGTATCGAGTCTACTTTATTGTAGTGTTGGAAAATTTCAAACTCCGCTCTCTGGTTACTTAATGCCTGACAGTGGAAAATTTGGTGATCTAGATCATCTACCAGTTCACATACAGAACATTTCGGACTGTCTATAGTTTTCATCCTGAATAATTGTAAATTACTGAAGCATTTATTAGTTATTAATCTATTTAACTGTTTGACTGTCTTACTTTTTAATTTTAAATTCTTAAACCAAAACCTACTTCTTCCACTTAGGAATGCTTTATTCCAGGTGCATTGTTTATACTTCCCTACTTCCCTTCTATAATTTTGTCTGTTCTCATTATTGATTAACTCACTAATTTGCTCTATTGCTTCATCCGCCTCAAATTTATTATTGTAGACTTCTCCCTCCATCATTCCTAGTTTCGCTCCCTCATCTACTTTATTCATATCTTCTATTCCACAGTGCCCTGGTATCCATATCACTTCTATTTCTTTATTAGGTATTTCCCTACATACTCTATAAATATCATTAATGACCTTTTTATTGAGCGAATTCTCTTTAATTTCTAAGCATGCCCCATTTGAGTCTGTTAAGATCATAATTTTCTCCTCAGGATTTAATTTACATGCTGATAACGCAAGAAGAATCCCTGTCAATTCCGCATTGACTACGGAGCCCTCCTGACTTAAACTGAACTTTTTGACCTGATTATTTTTCTGCATCAAAAACGCACATCCCCTTCCTAAACACGATTTTGCTCCATCTGTTATAATGATGATTTTATTAGATGCTGTCGCTTTACCAATAAGATCTCCATACCTACTCCTTATTATTTCCTTATCATTTAGACTAATACTTTTGAACATACCATTTTGCTTAGGAACTAGTTTTAGATTTCTTGGTCTATCTATTTGTTCTACCTCCTCTACTCTATTTATTACATTCCTAAATTTATGATATATTTGATAATATCCAGCTTTGGATTTCATTGAAATTATTTCTTTAAATACTACATTTTCAGTCATTTTTATTTTGATTATTTCTTTTACTAACCTAATCTGAGCCCTGCAATTGGTTGGTACTTCGTTCGCCATGTCAAATGCAATTATATTTGGAGTCTGTTTCATTAATCCTAGGCATCTTTTTATCACTCCAGCTTTCAGACTGTCTATTCTTTTTAACAAATATTTCGGCGCTTCATATAGGCTTGACACATGGCTTTCTAACTTCGCTCTGATAAAAGACTTATACAGTACTATACTCTTTTCTGGTGGGAGCCCGCTCTTCACCCCTGTGACTCTCTTTACCATACTAATTTCTGGCTTGACTTGTTCTATCTTATTTAGCACAAAATCTTTCTCCGAACTATTATTTTTGATGATTTTTCCAAGAAATTTTACTTCAGTTACCCACTCCACTTCTCTGTCCTCTATTTTAATTCTACTTGCATAGTTTGTGTTTCTATTCAATATAATCCCTTTGCATTTCTCCGCATTTAGTGGTAATTTTAGATTTCTAGCTCCTCCCGCAAACAAATCCATACTTCTTTGTAGTTCATTATAGCAAACATTCTTATTCCTAATGGTAGCTATGATTAAAAAGTCATCCGCGTATTGAATTATCTTAATATTATTACTAATTACTTTATGCAAAACCGCCGTGTAGAAATTAAATAACAGAGGGCTTAATACATCCCCTTGCGGGATACCGTTTTTGACCGCTACATTCGCCTCTCCTAGCATTAAGCTTCTATTCACAAGGAATGCGAGTATCCACCAACTATAGACTTCAGGCACATTTAATTCGATCATAGTATCCTTTAATACTTTAAGGTCAACCCCTTCATATGCGTTAGAAATGTCCAGCGTTACCATCATCACATTTAGATGTTTCGCTTTAGCTTGGTTAATCCAAAGGTCTACCATGTTGAGACATGTGCTAATTGATCTGTTCTTTTGGTACGCATGTGAGTTTCTTGGAATTTTATTCATTAACTCTTTATTTTCTACTAATCTGTTTTTAATTATCCTGTTTATTACTTTTACCAGTACATTCAATAAGGAAATCGGCCTGTAGTTTATCAATTCATTAGGGTTTTTCTGTGGTTTAAGTATAGGGGAGACCCTTATCTTTAACAATTCTGATAGGTTTGTGTGATCGTTCACTGAATCATTCAAAGCATCTACTAACTTTTCTTTACTTTTTGAATTCATCGCTCTTAGCATCTCATACGTGATTTGATCCGGCCCAGGAGCTGACTTTTTTTTATGCATTGCCAAGACTTCTTCTACTTCCCCTATTTTTAGGTTCATCCTCTCTGATGGTTTCCTAAGCTCATTTGTATTTAAACTGTCTTGGTGACTTTTGTTTTTAATCATTGTTAAATAAGTTAAATTGTTTTTTGTATCCCAACCTGATGGATTGCTTATCTTTCCTATTTTCTTAATATTGTTTATAAATCTCCAAAATTCTTTGATGTTATCTCCTTTGGCCAGCTCCATGATTTTGTTTATCCAGCTTTCTCTCCTAAGCTTTTTTACTTCCTCATTCCACTTCGTCACGGCTCTATGATATTCATAGAAATTAACCATTAACCTACTCTGTTTGTATTTTTTCAGGAGATCCTTTTTCTTATACCATAATACCTTTATCTCTTCATTCCACCATACTTTATTTGTATGCTTTAACTTAGTACACTTTACTTGATTATTCTCTACTATTGCTTGAAAATCCTTACTAATTAGACTTAAATTACCTTGAAACGTAAACTGGTTGATTTCTTCCAGAATTTTCTTAGATATCTTATTTATTCTATTTTCTCTACTTAATTTTGCCTTGAATGTAAAAACTATGGCTTTATGATTACTTTTACTAACTAGGTTGTTCTGTGTATTCCATTTCAATTTAGTAGGCATAAAATTGCCAAAGGTGACATCCGGAGCTGACGACCCTCCCTGTCCTTGGATCCTTTTATTTGAAAAGGTCCTATTTCCATTATTATAAAATATCAAGCTAAATTCATTCATTAGTCTCCGCATTTTTTTCCCTCTCGCATTGTTTATATGGTCACCCCAACATATACTCCTAGCATTAAAATCTCCTCCCATGATAAAAATGGACTTGTGCGCAGTTACTAAAATTTTTTTTAATTCATCATAGAAAAACTCACTAACAATGTCCGGTGGACAATAAACAGAATAAATACTTAAATTATTTTTTAGGTTAATGGTTTTAAGACCCACTGCTTCTACTTTAGCGTCCAGAATTATCTCCTGAAACTTGATCTCCTTTCTAATGAGAATACACACACCCCCTCCCCTTTTATCCTTCCTATTTTTAGCTACAATATTATATCCATTCACGTTTATGCTACTATTATTCTCTTCTGTAGCCCAAGTCTCCGAAACCAAGGCTATGTCAAAATGTTCATTATTCAAATAAAATTCCAAACTACTTTTATTTCTATAAATTCCCTGAATGTTCAATTGCAATATTTTCATTTTGGTTTATTACTATTTTCTCATTTTTCCTCTTTAAATTTATCAAAAAGTCTACTATACTATTGGAAATTGATTCCCTCTCCAACATAATCATCTCTATTTCCTTGTTTTTCATAATACTAGTAAGAAATTTTTCAAGCTCACTAGTTATCTGATAATTTTTATTCTCATATACTGGTTTACCTCTTGACTCTTTTTTTCCTCCTTCCTCCTTTCTGTCTTGTCTCTCTGATTCATTTGCTTTCCCTATTTTCTTAATTCCCATATCTCTGTTTTTATACTTTAATACTTCAGAAAATTTCTTTTTGATAAATGTACTATTGCTTTCTTTATCCACATCTCTTGTTGGTCCATCCTTTTTACCCTTTAGCTCAGGATACTCACTTAGATCAAACTCGTCTAAACCATTAAATCTATTAATCTTATTTACATAATCTCTGGCTTCAACATAGTTCACATTTCTTTTTGCAGCTATCTCCATAATGAGTTCCTCCTCTCTCCACTTAGGGCATCTCTTATCTGTAGAAAAATGTTCGTTTGAATGGCATAAAATGCATTTAACCAAGTTACATATCCCTTCACAGTTATTCTCCCCACATCTCAGACATCTTTTATTTTCATTGTTGCAATACTTAGTAATGTGACCTAACCTCCCGCATTTGTAACATTGTTTAGGCTTCGTCATATAGTACTCAACTTCCATTCTTAAATATTCTACATATACATAATCTGGGACGTCCTCACCTTCAAACATACATTTAATCGTTAACGACGGTATGAATTTCGACAAATCGTTCCTGTCTCTCATTGACATCCTTTCAACACTTCTAATTTTCATATTCTTTATCCTATTTCCAGATATTAGACCATGTCGTGGTCAATCTTATGATAATGGGTCCAATATGACTGGCACCTATAATAGAGTGCAAGCCAGGATTGCAGAAAAGAATGAGCTGGCCGAGTTCGAGCCGTGTTTGGCTCACTTCTTAAATCTTGCCGGTGTCCATTCTGCCTCATCATGCCAGGGAGCAATAAACCTATTTGGAGTAATTCAAAAAGTATATTACTTTTTTGTCGATTCCACTACTCGGTGGGATACTATGGAAAAATATGTCAAAATCAATTTTAAAGGAAGCAATCAGACGAAATGGTCGGCGAAACATGTCGCTGTGAAAGCCTTCTTAAATAATTTGCTGGAAGTGGTGAAATGCTTGGAGGAAGTTAAGCAAACTTCTCATGCTCAGGGAGCAAAGTACGAGGGAGGCCATCTCTTAAGTGCTTTAAATAATTTTAAATTTAGTCTGAACTTGACGATTTGGGCAAATATTCTCCGCAAAATCAATAGTAAAAAAGTAAATATCGAAATTCAAAAGGAAGATATAATCCTCGTGAGTTCCAATGAATGGCTCAACGAAAATTTTGCAAAAAATGAGGGAAAATTCAACTGAATATTGAATAGAAGTTGCTGGAAAAATTGGCGTTGAACCTGTTTTGCCAAACAAACAAATTCCAAGGTGCAAAAAACAATTTGATGAGATGTCTGATGAATTACGAACTGTTCAACTCTTTGCTAAGGCAACAATCATGGTACTTGATCGAATCTTATCGGAAATTAAAAAGAGGTTTGATAGTGCTACCACGTTCAATTTGAATTTGGATTTCTCAATGGTACTGAAACCTTGAATAAATCAACTACAAAACTACAGAAGCATGGAGTAGACCTTGGACGAAAACACGAGCAAAATTTAAACACAGCTGAATTCTGCTGGGAACTCTACGTTTTCAAAGAGCAAACTCCACTTTTATTTGGAGATATAAAAAATGCTAGGGCTTTCAATCTTTTGCAACAGATCTATACGCATTATTGGCAGGATGCTTTTCCTAATACTTGTATTGCTCTGTAAGTTTACACTATGCTTCCTACTACATCCGCAAGTGGCGAGCGAAGTTTTAGCAAATACATTTATTAAAAATTATCTACGATTGTCGATGAGCCAGGAACGTTTGTCGAGTCTCTCAATATTAGCAATACAAAATCGAACTGCTTATGAGATTAATTATGACAAGGCCATAGATTTGTTTGCAGAACAAAAGGCTCGAAGATGAAAGTTGTAACTTCAATGTGCATCATAATAATTACTTTTAACCTCACATTTTATTTCAGACCCTATCCTGTGCTATTCTAACTAAAATATCTGTCCGACATATTCATGTATTTTTGAAAAAAATATACATATGCTTAATAGAGAAAGAGCAGCGCTAGACCGGTCGTTGTGGCGTTCTTTGGGGAGGCCTATGTCCATAAGTGCGCGGATAATGGCTGAAATGATGATGATGATGATGGAGGTAAAAATATTCATAAGCGGGGGCGGCATTTTTCAGTTGCTGCCCCGCCTCGAAAAAATTCAAGATCCGGGGCTGGAAGTAACCTGAACCGCTGGAAACACTAATGTTCGAAGAACAGTAGAAGAATCGTGCAGGTTTTGAGTGCATATTCCACCACATGAGCTGCTTATTACGGCCAAACTGTTTCAAATGCCACGTTTTACTTTGGTCTCAAGAATGCATTATAACTCATATGGTAGAAGGTTTCAGATATTACCAATGGCATGAATTTCAACGTTTATGAGAGCAAAACACGGGTTAATTTTAATCGTTATCAGTTGTTTATTTCACAAAATTTTGAAAGCAGCACCTCATATAACATCAATGAAGAAAATGCTCAGTGCCTGCAGCACTGTAACTGAAGTTGGTGTTTGGGGCTGCGATCCGAAAAATTTGCAGAACTTTGGGAATTGAAACATCGGTTATTTATTTTCATTGTAAATGTTTCCGGTATGAATACTAACTGTAAGCATTTATTGAAACAAAAGTAGCACAACCGACTCGTGTTGGCAACCTTTCGCCAGTTTCAAAGCCAAGAATATATCACATCTGCTTCACGTTGTTATAGTACATTCGAGGTTATAGGAGTTTAAAGACATTTAGGGTTACCTGCAGCAAGTTTTTTCGAAAAAGCGAAAGCTTTATATTTGCTGTTTATTGTCACTACAATATCATTACCAATTGAAAATTCTACGATAAAACCGCTTAATAAAGATATTGCAAACAAACACAAAACCAAAAATAGCTGGCAACCCTATAGTGGCTTTTCAACCAAATTTGCTCTGAATAATGTTTGTAATAGGTTCCATTAATTGTATGAAAATCGTATTGATTTCATGACTGCACTGGAAGTTATAGGGCAAAAAGTTTTATTTTCCTGAGCGAATTTTCAAAACCAAAGACACAAAAATTACCATAGCTGGCAGCACCAATCGAATTTTTCAACCAAATTTCTATCAAAATGAGGTCCAGGTACTGTGTCAATTTCATGAAAATCTGGTAACTTATTCACATTTCATAGGGCAAAAAGCAGTTTTTTTTCTTTGTCATTTTTCAAGATGGCACCACTGGCACAGAGTTGCCTACAATTCAAAATCGCTTCTATCAGACCTGGTCCTACTTAAGTCGAATGCATTCTGTAAATTTCAATTGTATCTGATTATTTATTCGTGAGTTCCCTTGAACAGAAGTTTTTGATGCTAAAAATATAGGTTAACTGGGAAAGGGTTAGCGCTCTTGTCCGACATGAAATTTCCAAAGTTTTACTTCGAACGTATAGATAAAGCATAAGATTTGTATACAGATTGGTTTTATTGTAAAAAACGGACATTTTTTAGGATATTCGATGGTTTGAATGTTTTCACTTCCATATTTTTATTTTTCAAATTTAAGACACCAAAATTATCATAGCTGGCACCTCCAACCGAATTTTTCAACCAAATTTCGACCAAGGTTTAAAGTAAGGCCCAGCTTCTGTGTGAATTTTGTCAAAATCGAACGATTGAATCAAAATTTATAGGGCTAAGAGCAGCTATTTTTTTTTAGTAATTTTTCAAGGTGTAATTCATCAAAAAGCATTGTACTGGCACAAAATCGCCCGCGTTTCAAAATCACTTCTATCAGACCTGGTTCTATTTAAGACCAATACATTCTGCAAATTTCAATTAATTCTGCTTATTGGATCGTGAGTTTCCGTGAACAGTAGTTTTTGATGCTAAAAATATAGGTAAATTGGGCAAGGGTTACCAGGCGTGCCCGTTATACCATATCAAATTTTTTTTTCAAATTTTTTTTTGACAAAACACAAGATTTACATATGAGTGGCTTTTTTTTTTAAGAAGCGGCATTTTTTTCAAGAGAGACGATGATTTGGAGGTTTTCACTTTCAGTGCCTGCCCTAGCTACAGAGCACGCTCAATAAAGGCTACACAAATCTACAACTAAATAATACCAATATGTCCTAAAAATTTCGTAATGATTGAATAGCTTTGACAAAAGTTATCGCAATTTAAAAATGTTCAAGTTTTCCCGTTCTCTTTTTAGGCACCCAGCGCACACATGGGGTTAAAAAAATTTCAAAACATTATCCGATTCACATGTAAAACACGTTCGAAATTTATCTCGTCAACTTTATTTTTGCAAAAATTATTTGTGTACAGAATAAAAGGTATATTAAAAATATCACTAAAATGGCCACCGGCGCCAAAGGGTTAAAGATTATTAACTTTTTGCGAGACCTGGCACTAGTCTGCATATACAACAATGTGTCCTGAAAATTTCAGTTCAATCGGATGGCGCGTTCCTGAAATTTTTTGATGATATGTATATATATATATATATATATATATATATATATATATATATATATTTATATATCTATATATATAGAAATATATATATATATAGAAATATGAAATATGAATATATATATATATATATATATATATATGTATTATATATATATATATATATATATATATATATATATATATATATATATATATATATATATATATATATATATATATATATACAGGGTGTTCGGGATAAATTTGACATATTTATAATTGATTTTATTTTTCCTTAGGTTGGGGGTATTAACACACACTACTCGTCATTTAAAAGTTTGGACCCTTCTTCATTCATATACAAGATGTCAGAAAGGATGGATGACTGGAACCCTCCTGAATCATGGTAGAAAATAACTTACATCATGATGATTCGTGCCGGCCATCAAAATAAGGATATTATGACTGCTGCCCAATGCTCCCTGAACACAATAAAAACAATCAGGCATGAACTAGAGGCTTGCAATGGTGACTACAAGGATGCAGCAAGAAGAAAGATCCCTAGCAGACGATCTGATTGCGTTTGTACAGCAGAATTCCTCGCAAATCTGCAAGAACAGTTGTTGAAGAACCCTGGCATTGGAATTCGGGCTTTGTCACGTAAAATTAATGTTTTAGTCTCTACTATGAAGCTTGCACTCAATGAAGACCTTCGCTACTACTCACACAAGCACCGTAAAGGTCAGCTGCTCACAGAAAAGGCCCGTGAAAAACGCTTGATAAACGCGAAGAAACTTCTAAGCAAAGTGAAACAACCTGCGGAATCACAAACAATCTGGTTCTTTTCCGATGAGAAAAACTTTTGCCAGGAACAAAAACACAACACGCAGAGTAATAGATGGCTTGCATACAGTATTCCTCCTGTAATGCAGACTGAATTTCCCCAAACTGTGATGGTTTTCGGACATGTATCCTCTGAAGGCGATGTGATGCCTGCGCATTTTTTCTAAGAGGGCCTCAGGTTGACCTTAGATGGCTACGTGGAGTTGTTAAACACTGTAGTCAAGCCCTGGATAACAAGAGTAGCCAATGGTAGGTCGTATGTATGGCAGCAGGATTCGGCCCCGTGCCACACTTCTAGGAAAAGTCAAAAATGGTTGTCTCAAAAATTTCTACGACTTCACCAGTCCAAATGTTTGGCCTCCAAACTCTCCAGACCTTAACCCCATGAATTATTATGTATGGGGCGCAGTTGAATAAGACACGAATCGCACTTCCAGTAATACAAAAGCCCAGTTAATGGATGAAATTAAAACAGTTTTTGAGGCCCTTCCCAGGGAGACTGTAGCATCCGCTTGTTCGAGGTTCCAAAGCAGGATTGAAGCTGTGATCGATGCTAATGGTGGTTGTTTTGAGTGAATCTTGTTGATAGTATTGTAATTTACTCTGCCTGTAATTTTTTTTTTGTCAATTCATTAAATTTAATAAATTCAAAGAAGATTTTCTTTTTCCTTACGAAACTGTCAAATTTATTCCGAACACCCTGTATATAGAAATATGAATTTTTGGCCAAAGTGATTTTAATACTAATGTTCTTCTTCGAACATTAGTAATAAAACAAGTAAGAATATAAACTGCCAATTGAATAGAATGGACTTTGAATATCAGTCTATCTCGATATTTTTGTTATTATGAACTAAAGATGATCGAAATATTTGCGCCCTTTCTCACCTGCGCCCGGCGCAGCTGCTCTATTGGCTCCAGATGAAGATCCGGCCCTGGAAGTGTTCAACGACCTAAACATACATGTGTAACCTCGAAAATTTTAAATCTTTATGAACATCAATCAGTACACTTCCACCATTTGGATATTCCACAGCCTGAATGAATGTGATTTGATCAAAAAGCATTGGACTGATGCAGGTAAAGACTGTAAAGAGCAAAACGCAATCGGAAATTTCGTTTAACTGATCTTTCAAATCTGGAATGAACTACAATCTAAGATGATTTTTACTAATGTTCGAAGAACATTAGTATTAAAATCGCTTCGCCGAAAATCGTCATATGTATATATATATATATATATATATATATATATATATATATATATATATATATATATATATATATATATATATATATATATATATATATATATATATATATATATATATATATATATATATATATATATATATATATCAGCAAAACGGTTAATAGAGATAATCTCTGGAGTGGCCAATCCGATTGAGCTGAAACTTTCGGAGAACATAGATGTATATAACAGGTAGGTCCATGACTTGCTAGAATTCAGTTATCTTAAACCTTTTGGCGGCGGCGGGCATTTAAGTGAATTTTCAGGTACACCTATATTTCCAAGCAGTGTAAATTTTTGTTAAAAAAAAGTACTAGGAATGAAAACTTATTATGTTTTTAGTTTGTCTATGATAAAGAATTGAAAATTTTGAGCCAGGTGTAGGCGCTGAGTGCCTAAAAGTAGGCAAGGATTTATTTTCAAATTTCGATTTGTCATTACTTCTAAGAAAAACAATGGATCGTCGTGAAATTTGCAGAGCGTATTGATGTAAACTAGAATTTAACACACATGGACTTTCAAGACTGTGCGGGCAACTCTGTAGCTACAGCGGGCTCCTGAAAACAAATCCTTCAAATCATCGAGTCTCCTGAAAATTTTTTGATTTTTGAAAATAAATTCAAACGATTGATAAATTTTGACTTTTGTCCACCAAGTCAAATAAAAATTTCAAAAATTCCGCGGTAAACAAGAACGGCAACCCGTGATAATTACCTCTATTTTCAGCACCCAAAACTTCTGTTCACGAGAACTGACAATCGGATAATGCGATCAATATGAAATTTACAGAACATGTTGGCATTAACTAGGACCAGGTCTGATAGAAGCGATTTTTAAATACGGGCAATACTGTGGTAGTGGTGCCATTTGGAAAAATCACTGAGAAAAAAAACTGGTTTTTGGCTTATAGCTTCCGATTTAGCCACCAGATTTTAACAAAATTCACGCGGTAGGTGAACCTTACTCTAAGATAGATTTCATAGAAATTTGGTTGAAAAATTAGTATATGGACGCTAGCTACGGCAATTTTCGTCTCTTAAATATTTTAAATTTGCTCAGGAAAATAAAGGTTTTTCCCTATAACTTCCGATGCAGTGATGAAATCAAAACGAAATTCATGTGAAAAGCATATCTTGTTGCGTTTCTAATTCTGTAGAAATTTTGTTGAAAAACTGTGAAAGGGTTGCCAGCTATGATGAATTTTGTAATTTATTGACATCGAGCGCTGTTGTCATAAAATTTCCAAGTGGGAATGATCCTGCAATGACAAATAACATCAAATATTTACGTTTCAAAAATTGAAAGAGTTTGGACGATGGTAACCCTAAAATTTAATTCACTCCTATAACTTACAGCGCAGACATTCAATCGAAACGAAATTCATAGGGTGGGTTTAACACAACATGATTTTCAGCACCGGACAATTTCGGAAATATCGCACCAACAGATGCTTCCATTTTCTATTCATAAGCAAACTATTTACAATAAAATAAGCAACCGATATTTAAATATTCCGAGCTTTGGAAATTTTATTTTTTGTTACTTGAACCTATAACCGAGTTTATTAGCTTATTCTTCTGTATCATCCCCCTTCTATGGTAAGCATAATTTATGACAAACGACTTCGATTATATAAAAGCACTAAAAGATTATATAAAAGCAAAGCATCTAAGTTATATATTTATATGCTTTTAGAATCGTCAAAAATTGGTGCAACTGCACCAAGTTGTTTATATAATGTTATTTTATTTGAATAAAGCTCTTTGTCCTATAGCCTCCAGTACAGTCATGGTATCATAACGAAATTCATATTGCAAATTTAAATTATTGTAGAAAATATTCAGTATAATTCTATTTTGAAAAACAATGATAGGGTTGCCAGCTATGATTGTTTTTGTATTTTTTGAAATAGCTTTAGTAAGCGATTTTATCATAAAATTTTTAAATCGTAGTGGTCTTGTAGTGAAAATACACACCAAATACTAAGATTTAGAAAATTTGAAAGCTCTTGCGAATGGTAACCCTAAATTTCTTTGTATCCCTATTACTTCCAATGCAGTGATCGGATCAACATGAAATTTCCAGAGCAGGTTGACTTCAACGTGAGGCAGATAGGACTGCTAGCAGTAGGTGTTTTTGTTATTTTGGTACCAATAAATGCTTGCATTAAGTATTCACATCGCGAATATACAATATATAACAATATATATGACAATACGTACAATATTTAATATATAAGACAATAACAACAGTATAACAACAATATATAACAATACACTCAAAATCTGCACAAATCCTCTACTGTTGTTCGAACATTCGTATTTCTAGCGGTTCTGATGCGCTAGGGTTGTTTTTGTTATTATTTTTTTCACATTACCAGATGTTCTTATAATAATCACAAAAATATTCTTCGCTGCTCTTGTACATTTCGTCTATAATCATACTTACCTAGTTGCATTTATTGTTGAATATGTCTTCTTTGAAATATCTGTTTGAATGATTCCAATTCAGCTTTATACAGCTGCTTCTAAGTCTACTTCTAAGTCTGCCTACTAGCCAAAAAAAGAAAGCATTAAATATATACAAGTACATACTTATCTATTATTGCAATAAATAAACATCCACGAAACGGGCTTCCTTTAAGCCACATTGAAGTTATCCAGAGCAGAAATAGTATTGTGCTAGCGAAGGTCTCACTTTTGTATAAATTTTGTTGACACCTAAATATGTATGTATATTATCGAAGTTTAGGCGCTCTTATCATGAATTGTATTCTATGTAGGCCAGAAAAATACTCCACGTATGATTTATCGGCATTGGGTGGGGTGGTAGCGATTGCTTACGCAAACAAAATAGCCGATTCAAGGACACGGGTGGCATGAATCAAATCACAACCCGTCGGAAAATTCAATATACCAAAACGATATTCCTGCCTACGCGAAAACGGCAAAATTTCTGCCTATGACCGAACGAACAATCGTAATTATTTTCTGCTTACTTTTTCGTTGCACAAGTGGCGTTAACGGCGGACTATTGTTCAAACCGTTACCATAGCAACGATACAATTTGAAATTCTTTTCAGGGAATAATTCTATACTGCATGCACGCTCACTCAATGAAACGATTAAAGTCATATACTCGGAAAATAATTCAACCTGGCTACAATGTAACTTGTTGTTGTGGATACGATTTTTATCGCCCCACGAGATATAAATTCGAAATCAGATCATTTAACACACGTTCGTACATACAATACCTACCAGACTGCTGGTTGTTTTTTCTTTCATTGCATACAGATTTTGTACACCTCTACATTAAGTCCGCTTCATTCCATCGAAATTTCGCAAAGGAAAATTTAACGCTTTGCAAAGTAAGTCAATTCGACCCTGTATCCAACCCCACAGCCAATCCCCCCCCCTGAATACCAGACCTATAACAAGAGGCTGTATTAAACGTCGTCGGAATGGACCTGATATTGATGTATACTGCTGCCAACATGTAGGAAGAACAACAACAATATATAACCTGCGCAGGAAATTTCCCAGGAACATGCCAAACAAACAACCCCAGTCATCCACCCACCATCGACAGCAGCAACGACGACAACTCCATATTCAAGATTGTAATGTACGCTTGAATGCTCTACTGATCAAATGCCTGAAATTATTTCATGTCGCACATCTTTACATGTGTACCTGCAACTAAGTTAAATTTAGTTCATTTTTTTTTTAAAGACAAGAAGCGGGTAAAATATTATACGGTGGGTAAAATATTATACGGTGTGTCATTTATCATCATTCCCAGGACGGGAAGGGCAGAGGTTCAGAAAAAAAAATATAACTACATTTACATATAAATTTTCAAACAATTGTTGCAAAAGGTTACATCTAGCAAACATTAAAGTTGAAGTTTGAGTGGTTAATAATAGTGAAAAAATTATTTATGTGCATGCAGATAAAACACAGAAAGTAGCCCTCAGACGGTGTCCCCCCTCGCACTGGTACAAGAGGAGACAAAAAGAAATTCTGAAAGCAAAGAAAATTTGCCTAATTACAAAATTTCTAATTTTGTTGATATTTTTTCTCTGTCAACAAAAATTAGAGAGAAATGAAAAAAATAATTCATAAAAAAAATTGACTTACCTAAAACCTATACTCATCGTGTGAACTGTGTCGAGTTCGTTCCTTCTCCTCGTATCGGGTGTAGTGTTGTGCATTTTATCCTTTCTCCAACTTCCGATATATTAGCCCTAACATCCCATGCAATTCGTCTGTCACCACGGGCGAATGTTTTTTCGTTGCGTTTTTTAACTTCATTCATGCCCGAGTGGAACTCCAATAACCTCTGTTTACTATCCGACAACCACCACTCTGTTGTGACTTCTACCTTCTTGTTCCCAAATTCTCTTTAAAGGCTGGTACTGAGTTCGAGTTCACGTGAAATTTTGACATGTTTCCATTATCTGGTCATTCTTTCGAGCGAAAATTTTGACAACGGAGAAAAGCAGAGACACTGCTCATTCTTGACGGATAAAATGTCAAGAATTTCACTTTTCGATCGATTTTCTTATTGGAAAGTCATTTGCACTGCTCAATTTTCAAATTGAAACACTAAATGTCACTTTTTCGCTCGAAAGAATGAACTGCACAAACTAAATTGGCGTGAAATGATTGACAACATGTTTTAGTGCCATCTATGTTTTCGAAGCGAAAACAACTTCAAAGCAACTTTTCATGCTAAGAACACAGTACCAAACATGCTAAATTTTCGCCGAAACAGATTTCACGTGAAATTTTGTATGAACATTTCACGTAAAATCGAACTCAGTACTATGCTTAAGGGAGAAGATACATGTAACTGCATAAAAAAATCGATTTTTTTTATTACATCAAAATGTTTGAAATGCTCTTAAAATAAACCAAAAAAAGTTTTGAAGCGATATTAGTATTAGTTCTCGAGTTATAGTCAGTTAAAGGCAGCGCGGCGTTCCCCAGGTCGGTGGAGCTTTAACACTTTAAACGAGTTTTTCTCAAAGTAGTACTTTTTCAACTGCCGTACAAGATATCTCAAAAAATATTGAATCGATCCGGCTCAAATTTATACCACATCTACAAAAAAGTATTATCTCCTCGTTGAACTTAAATGCTACTGTAATTTCAGAAAAATTGTTTGTTTATTAATGTTTAAAGTGTGATTTTTTGAAAAATAATCGATTTTTATGTTTAATCTAAAATTAATGTAAAATTTTAAAATATTTTTGTAAATTTTATTGGTTCACCTATGAATTACATATTTCATTAGCATATTTTTTTTTCTCTGAATGTTACAAGTTCCCCGGAAAAGGCGTTAAGTTGTACGAGGCAGTTTTTGATGTGTTTTTTTTCATTCGCTCGCATCGCCGCCATTTTTTGTTGAAAAATTATTAAAACAAGATTTTCATTTACTGTGAGACATGTATTTTAAGAATTTAATATTAAACATTTTTTAAATGAACAATATATATATTTTAATTCAATCTGAAATTAGCAATTTTTTTTCGATTTTATATGTATTTCCCCCCTTAAACGGTTCCATTTATACTCCTATATTTTTCACAGCCAGAATTCGTCAATGATCTATCCTAGGTCCCTGCTTTATGTATATACTTTATATATATACACTACCGTGCAAAAGTATAAGGACATCCTTGAAAAAATCGATATTTCGAGTTTGTGATTGTTTTTTATTGTGTTCAACAGCATTTTATGATTAAATCTTGTATATTAACTAGAAAATATACTATTTTGCTATGATTTATGTTCATTACATGCAAATTTTGCTTAAAAATATTTCAAAATACCGAAAATATCACGAAAAGTCAAATCAGGTTCTTTTCATCATTGTGTCCACCTCCTACTTCGATGATTGCAGCGCAAATTTTTGGAAGCCTATTGACCAATTTTTGAAGTATTTCGGTTGCGAGATTGTCCCAAGTCACTTTTAGGCTGGCGAACAATTGTTTTTCACTGGTCCCCTGCATGTTCTTCACCTGCCGGTCGAGCTCATCCCATAATGTACCGGTTTACACCGGTCGGACCAAAAGTGACCTGACCTAAAGCGCGGACTAAATGAACTTAGTCCTCAGGTGTTTACAACGAACCCGACCTAAAATTTGCTTAGGTGGAATTTAGTCCTCGTCCGTATATGACAGCTGTCATTTAGTTTAATTTTCCTTCATGCACTGTATTTATCGTTTCATTTGTCTCTCAAACGTGTTTATTTCAATGATTTTGTGTCAAAGGGGAATGTTATGAGCTTATATTCAACATGCATACATTATTAATAGTCGCACAAAAATCAATGTTTAGGTCGCGTGTGTTTACAACGATTATAGTCCACGACCTATATTTAGGTCAGGTCGCTTGAAATCGTGGACCCACCTAAATTTAGGTCGGTCCACGAGTGTATACAGCACGTGGACTAAAAAATTTAGGTGGAATTTGGTGTTTAGTCCGCGGACTAAACGTCCGCTGTATACGATACTAATAATTCAATCGGGTTGACATTAGAGATGGGCAAAATGCCTCATGGCACACCACTGATTGCTCTTTTTTACAGTATTTTACAGTATTGCGCCGTACTCTGAGTACACTGTTCGCTTCGCATTTCATTAAGTTTATTCAAACGAAAGCTTTCGCTCGCAGACTATGCTGTGCTTTTTTCAGGCGCTGCACTGTAAGAAAGAGCTATCAGTGGTGAGCCATGAGGCATTTTGCCCATCTCTAGTTGACATCAGGGGATTGCGGCAGCCAACCATGATTTTGAGCACACCTTTCTCTTCCTTTGACCGTAGATAGTTTATACACAGATAAGAGGTGTGCTTGGGATCATTATCTTGTTGAAAGATAAATCCATTTTTAATCAAACCAATGCCAGATGGAATGGGACTTCGTTGAAGAATATTGTGATAGTGTTCCTTCCGCATTATTCCGTCGATTTTGACCAGTTTTCCAACAGCATCGTAGCTGAAAGGCCCCCAGACCATCACGGAGCCTCCGCCATGTTTACACATTGGGGATTATACCGCTCATCTTTATTTCGACGAACATACTGGCGCCGCCTGGATCCAAAAATCTCGAACTTTGATTCATCGGTCCATAACACAGATTTCCACTAATCTACTGGCCAATCTTTATATTTTCGAGCAATCAACAATCTTCCCCGCTTGTTTTGTGATCGTAGAAGTAGTTTTTTCACAGCAACGCGACCAAAATATCTGTTCTCTCGCAATCGACGTTTGACTGTATCCACCGAAATAGGGTTCGTCAGCGTTTCGTTGATATCGGTACGTTTATCTGGTGCTTTTCTGAACCGATTTTGTTTGCTCATCAATAAAATGTGTCGATCATATATATATATATATGTATATATATATATATATATATATATATATATATATATATATATATATATATATATATATATATATATATATATATATATATATATATATATATATATATATATATATATATATATACTTCAATGCGAGTGCTTTGGAATGGGGGATGCCGTCTCAAAGCACAAGGGGGAGATTAATTATGGAAATAGGTGTTCAGGCTGAGTATGGTTGTGGTGAGGGGCTCAACACCAACCTACCGTAGATCAGGCTTCGGTGAGTCCATTCCCGATATAACTCTTGTTTCGGACACCTTGTCCATGTACAGTGGCGTGCGCTCCATAGAAGCAAAGAAGCATTGCATACCCTCTACAAAATTATAAAAATTTACAAACCAAATCCATAGCGTTCATAATATTTTTTCTTGAATTTAATTTGCGCGTTGTACTGCATTACATTGATACTAACTCGGCATTTTGTATGCATAATTGTTATATGTACACGCTGTGCTGCATCCCCTCGTAACGTAAGGTAAGCACAGATCGCTTTGCTTCCACCTTACGCACCCTGCCATACGAGACAATTATACCGTGGAGATACACGTATAGTGTATAAACCATTGTTTGGTTGCCATGCTTAGGCGAATCAAATTTGCATGTGTGTTTGTAACTTGGAAGCATGCTTCTTCGGACGTTGGCTTGGGATTCGATATTAGCGATGAAGTCTCATGTCTCTCAGCCGAACTTTTCAGCACGATTTTAGCTGCATGTTCGCTGTGCTCCTGTGTTCAAGCAGAGGTGCGCGGACGGCGCTGCTAAAAGATTTGCACTTTTGTGAATGAATTATTGGACTGTTACAGTACGACGAAAAATTGTATGTGCTATAAAATTGAAAATTTTCCAAGTAAGATATAAAAATTTTTGTCGTGAAAGAACTACTTTTTTAAATCTAGAATAAATAGAATAAAAATAAAATTTGGATTTAAAATTAATAGATTTTGTGCAAATTAAACCAAAAAAATAAAAGAAATACGTTAAAGATTAATTGTGTTAAAAGTTAAACATCAACAGGCTCGTATCACACTTAAAGGGGAGTGTTCAAACATGTGCTCAAACAGTTAACAGTTCAATCTAATGCGCGGCTTTTGGTACAAAAGTGTATTTTAAAAATTTGTTTTTACTTTTTTATGCAAGAAAATACACATATGGCTGAGTATATTTTGACAGTTGCATACCTTAGGTGAAAAGGCTGTGCACGCCACTGTCCATGTACACTGCAAGTGACCACAACTATATTACCTTCTGGTTGTCGAAGGAAAGCCCGACCCCTCAGAACTCTAGACGGAAAATACTCGGGTGGAATATTTCGAAGTTGGATAGGAGGAAGCTATTGGAGTCACTTGGCAACAGCTTTGCTGACGAAGTCAGCGCAGGACAAACAGGAGTAGCAATGGGCTCTGGGGAAATAGGTACGATTGTAAATTTCACCATGGGCTGAATTCGGCAAGCGTGCAATGAGTCAATGTCACTTCGAAAGTCACTACTAGGCAAACAGAGCGCTTATTGGTAGACTGAGGAGATAGCGGAACTAAGACGAAGAGCTCTAGCGTGCGGGCGTAGGACACAGCGGTCTATTGGACGACCAGAAGCGTTGCTACTTGCCGCCACCCACAAAAAAAGCAAAAAAAGAACTGGGAACCAGGCGCCAAATTGAACGATGAAATCGCCAGAAGGCCCAGATACAGGGTATGGATTCCCTGTTTTCATTCTTATCCAAAAGGAAATTCTGAAAACCGTTCGATATTTCAGCCCTGATCTTTCGACAGATGATTGGAGGGTCTTTTTAACTAGCGAGTCTATTGAAAATCGATGTTAGGCTCTATTCATCCTAAATGAAGAAACGGTATTGCTTATAGAGGCCCAGAAAAGAAATTATCCCTGTATGTTTATAGGAGTGACAAGGCGTCCGGGTCATCCTTTCTGAGAATGCTTTTGAGCCAGAATCAGATATGGAGTCCGTCTCGACTGATGGGGCCAGTGTCAGAACTACCTTCGATATGGAAATAACAAAGGAGGGGAATGAGGCAGTTCTGGCGTCAGAGGAGAACAATGCAGCTTGTGTTTTTGATCTTTTTTAAGCTCCTATGATTTTTTCTAAGCTTCCGAGATTTTTTCCAGAGCTCTAGAACTTTTTCTAAAATCTTTTGTTTTTTTTAAGCTTCTATGATTTTCTCCAAATTGCCAAAAATTGTTTGTAGAGCCCCGTGATGTTTTCTTAGTGCCCGTTATTTTTACCCAGGTCCTCCAGATTTTTCTTCATCAGCTTGATCTTTTTTAAGCTTCCATAATTTTTTTTACCAGACACCTAGAATATGTTCTAAATTCTTCTGATTTTTGTCAGCTCTTATGATTTTTGCCTGGACTCTGGATTTTTCTTTTCATTTAGACTCGTGGTATTTTTCCGAACTCCCAAGGTTTTTCTTAGGTCTCAAAAGATTTTTGCTTAGCTTTCAGAATCTTTTTTTTCTAAAGACTCCTGATTTTTTTTTCTTAGGTCCCAAAATTTAATCCTTGGCGAACAGAGTTCAGTGGTTAGCGGCTGTCTGCATTACAGCTATAAAACGGAAGAAAAAGCAAATGTGGCAAACTCTATGCGAAGAAGTGGACCGGGACCCGTGGGGCCAGAGCTACAATATAGTATCGGGTATTCTGGGCTGCATGGGTCGCGACTACAGATTCCAATTCCGAACCATTTTTTTCAATTTCGGGGTTACGGGATTAAAAAATCTCAAATCCCGGGACCCCGGGGTTCGAGATTTCAAATATAACACAACAAAATAAATCAAGTTTTTAATAAACAGATTATATTATGTGCCATCATTTCAAAACTACAACAATAAGTAAGCTCAAAACTGTATAAAAAAAATATGTTACTGAATAATTACCAATTTATTTAATTGATGCAAATAAAAACAATAATTTTAATTATCCAAGACGTTGACAGTATGAAGACAAATATTTAAAATTACAACTATTACAAATTACAACAACAAATCACGACAAAAAATCACAACAATAAATCACAACTCTTAACATATAAAATAGTCAACACATAAAAATTCTGCCAAAGTTCATTGGTTTTTTCGGAAGTAACATTGAAGCAATAGCAAAGTATCCAAAGTATCGTCTCCAAACCTGCTTCTAAATTTATTCCCGATGTTGCACGCCGCGGAAACGGTCGATAAATATTGGCTTCCAGTTCGATAAATAAAGGCTTCCAGTTCGCAAAGATTCATTTCTTTTGCAATGGTTTTAATTAGATTAGTTTCTTGCGGCATTTCATGATTGATTATTTTCATACTTTTGCAGCTCTTCTTGTCGCATCAATTGACGACTACCTTGTTCTGATTCAATATGGGTATCAACTGGGTTCTCCTCATTTCTTTGGCTAACAAGCATAGTGTTCAGCATCTAGATCATTGAAGTAATTTTTTTTAAATATTTGCGTTGCTTGGTTTCAAAAATAGAGATTCTATTTCACTTGGTAAATTTTCGCTGGTACAATGTGGATTCTGGAAATAGCTTAGCATACCAAGTAGCTCAATACACTGACGCTCTTTTATTCGGTCCAATATTGCAATTTTCATAGCATTCACAAGAATGGACCGTTTTTCTCCTAACAGCCTAAATAAAAATCTTGATGAAGTATTAGCAGTGCATAAATTTGCAAGTCTGCGACTTAAGGCCGCCACATCCAATTTTACAGGGAGTAAAACTTCAATAATTTTCTGAATCGAATCAAACTCTGTTGCTTCTAATTGCTCTGGATATTGCAGGCCTATTAATGTATACTATTTTTCAAAATGGAAAACCGTTCGAGCATTGTCAAGAGACTATTTCATATTGTTTTGCAATCCAGTAAATGAGACAATAAAATGCCCTGCTCGGATCTGACATAGTTTTGAAGATCGTTATTATATTTCGTTGGAGCTTTTTTAAAATATAAAATTACCTTACGAACTTTCTTTATGCATGCGCTGATGTCCTTCGTCAGATCTAGCGTGTCTTGCAGGCGACCGGTTTCAACGTAGTAAGCTGATTCAGGAGCGTCCAAATCTTCGTGGTCGTCGTCCAGATTATCAGCTGCTTCATCAACTCTTTAATTTGGAATGGACCTCCTATTATAGAGAACATCGCAAACTGTCAAAAGGATGCTATAGGCCAAACAAATATGTTGCTCTGTATCAACTAGTCTGCCTACTTTTCGCATTTCATTTGACCCATCAGTTATGATGGTAACAATGTCTTTTCCTAGAGAAACATCAAACTCAGCAAAACGCTCTTTTAATATATCTTGGTAGTTTACAGCTGTCATTGATATCTTTACTCGCACCAAGCTCCAGTAAAAATTCACTAAGTAGATGTTAATATTTGTGTAGCGCCTATTTGTAGTCGAGGTCCACTCATCAAACGCCAAACTGAACCGTTCACCTGAGATACTACCCTGTCTTATCTCATTTTTTATAATTTTGTTTTATCTACAACTTTTTTTTTGATTGAAGATTTTGGTAAATCTGTATATGCATTCGCTAGTATTAATTTCCTCAAATCATTCGAAGTAACGAATGCACTAAATGCGAAACAGTCCATACTTAATTATTTTCAAACCCCTTTGTATTCTCTTGTTAACTGTTACATCGGTTTGTTTTGCTCTATTTTTTACGCATTTTGATGTGAACCTGCATGCTAATTGCTTTCTCATAAATATGGATTCTATTTGCTCTTTTCGAGTCTTGCCGTAATTTGATTGCCGATTATGCTTGACTCCCGGCTCCGGAATCTAGGCCAATTTCTGATCCCGAAAATCCCGGGATTAGAAATCATCAATCCCGGGATTTTCGGGACCAGGAATTAGCCGGGATCCCGGGATTGGATTCCCTAGTCGCGATCCACCCATGGAGGCGGATGTACTGAGGAATATTGTAGACTCACTTTTCCCTGCACATGACATGAGAGCAAAGAACGTCCGCCAGGAAGATATACCTTTATTCATTGAAGAAGAACTATGGAGCGCGAGTTTCAGAATGAAGAACCGAAAAGCCCCAGGCCCGGACAATATTGCAGTAGAAGTCCTAAAAGTAGTGGTGGAGAGACACCTGTCAACATTACTTCGTAAGTACAATGAATATTTACTAGCGGGTGTCTTTCCGTCACCGTGGAAAGTGGCGCCACTTGCCCTAATTGCAAAGAGAAAGGGAGATCCTAACACACCATCATGCTCTGCATGCTTGACACTGCGGGGCAGCTTCTGGAAGGGTTGCTGAAACCTCGGCTTATCATCGGGCTAGACCAATAGTGTTTTTGGTAACGCTGGACGTCCACAACGTTTTTAACTCGGCGAGATGGACTCTTCAGCGACATTTTCAAATAGAGGAATACTTGCTGGCAATGGTACGAGACTACTTGAAAGATTGCGATTTGATTTATGAAATGGATCAGCGAACTGTACGCAAAATCATTACAGCTGGAGGAGCACAAGGGTCCATTCTCAAGTCAGAGCTATGGAAGGTTGCGTATGATAGTCTCTGACGCCTCGAAATGCCAGAAGACGTGCTCTTGGTGGGCTATGCTGTTGATGTAGCCGCTGTCATCACATCTAGAAATCCTCACCTTGCCCAACTCAAACTCAATCAAGTAATGAGAAGCTGAAACCTGGATGGAAAGACATGGTCTCCAGCTGACCAAGAGGAGGATACAAACCATTATATCCATGACGGTTGGCTCTGAAGTACTTGAGACCAGAAAATCGGCAAAGTATCTTCGAGTGATGTTGGACTCGAAGCTGGCTTATGGAGAGCACATCTGAAAAGTATGCGATAGGGCGCTACTGGCTTATCTCGCTTGGGAGACTCATGGCAAACGTTCGCGGTCCTAGTCCGAGTAAACATAAGCTCCTTTGACGGTGGCTCATTCAATGCTGCTGTATGGCACGGCGATATGGGCCACTGGGTTAAGGTTTGAAAAGTATCGAGCCAGGATGGTGAGCGTCCAGCAAGCAGCTACAGAAGAGTTTCAGGAAACGCTGTGTTAGTGATAGCGGGAGTAGTCCCAATTGATCTATTGGCGAACGAACGCAGGGAGGTGTTCCTGAAAAAAGCAGAAGTGGGAAGAGAAATTTTCGCTGCTCAAGCACGAGCGCGAACGCTTGAGCTTTGGGAGGAGCGCTGGGCTACGAGCTCGAAGGGAGCATGGACGATTAGGCTAATTCGCACTTTGAAACCTTGGCTTAATCGCGACCACGGTCAAATAACCTTCCACCTGTGCCAGTTCCTAACAGGCCACGGCTACTTCAGGAAATACCTTCACAAAATGAGGAAAGTCAGGACGGAGCTCTGTAAGTAAAGTGATGACGCTTTGCATACCTTTTTCCATGGCGCTCGCTTCATGCTTTTCTCTGCAATTGGCCCTCTGACGCCGGAGTCAATTGTGGAGATGATGCCACAGTCAGCATATATAGAGCTGGTTTTTCGTTTAAACAGACTTCTGAAAGCCTGATAGAACGAAAGTAAGCCAATTGTACACCTGATAGGTGAAAGTAGCACGGCCGAGTTGAAGTAATGCGAAAGCGGTTCCGGCTCGGACCTCCGTGGTCGGTGGGTGATGTTTTTTAGTGAGTACGAATCTCACATAATCTTGTATCGTTTGCAGGATATCTATTGAAGTTTTTTAATATCCGCTCTCAAAAAAAAGAAAAAATTAAAAATTTAATACATACCACCACATCAAATTAGTTCGATACAAATTTGCATGTTGATAGTTTTTTTTTCAAATTTATTTTATTTACTCATTGTTTATGCCGAGAAAACATTATTTTATTGTCACAATTTCCATGTTTGTTTTTTGTCTATAACACTACAAAAGTTATTTATGTATATATATATATATTTGTTTCATTTATTTATTTTATATATATATATATATATATATATATATATATATATATATATATATTTATATATATGTAGGTATATATACCTTTATATATTATTTGTTTGTTTTGAATGGATTTTAGTTCAAGTTTTTTTTTGTTTTGTTTTAAATGCTTTATAAGAGTAATGTATAGTTTGATATTTATAAATCAAATGTTTTTTTTCCGTTTTACTTTATAGTGTGAGTTTTAGTGTTGGATTTAGTTTTCTTTCTCAAATCCATTTAATCGTATCATACATTCAGTTTTTTGTTATCTTATTGTTCTAGTAGTTTTTTTTTTCTTCTTCATAAATATGTTGTTTGCTTGATGCGTCTCCAAAAGCATTTTAGGTGATTTATATATAATAAATGCATGCTATAATCAATTTTACATGGATTTCAATTGATTTTAGTCATTAATTCATGTCCGTTTGATTGATTTCCTCACTTAGATAGACTACATCAATTCTATTAAAATACTTACAATGATATTTTTCCCCATTTAAAGTATATATTTATATATATATATATATATATATATATATATATATATATATATATATATATATATGTGTGTATATATATATATATATATATATATATATATATATATATATATATATATATATATATATATATATATATATATATATATATATATATATATATATATATATATATATATATATATGTAAAAAATTTTAAGTACAAAGAGTTCAATTTCCATCATAAAAATATGTGTCTAACATTTTTACACATTTGTATCTTGTTGGATATAGTTTGTTTTATTTTTCGTCGTTTATTGTCATGACTACCGTTTTGATTTAGTACGAAATTTATGACATAATTTACAATGAAATTAATTGGCAAAAAATTTTCTTTCTATCATCATTTTTTTTGTGTTGTTTTATAAAGATACATTTGAAGATAATTATTAAGATATTTTTCACCTTCTCATTATATTGATTAAGGTTAGCTAATTGCAATTATTTTTACCATTTTGTGTGTATCGTAATCGCATGACCTACACTTATTATTATTTTATATTATCATATATGTATGTATATGCATTTATGTATAATATGTGATATATTACAGAAGGTAGTAACTAATTTTTTACCTAAATAAAATACTCAAAAATATCATTGTGTATATCATTCTTCAATTTTTCATTTCTTCATTATTATTGTCATTAGGAAAACGCATTAAAGTTGCGAAAAATTCACATTGAGCATTTTAGTTGTAATCATTTAGTTTTTTTTTTGCGTGTGTAATATATTTCACAGTCAGGGTTTTCTTTAATTCATTATTTATTTTCTCGAATATGTGTAATAATTTTATTTATATTTTAATGTTTTATAGTCATAATTTTTATTTGTTTATTGTCCGTTTCGCGTTTGATTCATTTTCAATCTCTATTTTTTTTCTCCATAATCAAAGATATCGTATTCAGTAGACAAATGTCTATTAAATATAAGCGCTACGATGTGTTGTTTGTTTCAAATTTGTCTTTCTATGTTATAGTATGTACTATATACTGCTGTCTAGGAGAATATATGATGTTTGAGATTTTTTATCTGAAATGCATACTATTCGAAAAAATGCTGGAACCCAAAATAACTTCAGCTAGCTAATGCACTAAGAATTTATAAAAACGCATTATCGTTCAGTTTGATTGAATGCATGAAAACCTTGCACGAAAATGCATGAAAACGTCAATTCGGCATTGACTGACATTGACTTCAAAAAATTCACTTCAAACGCTGGTCGCACGTCTACTTTTTGCTGTTGAACTTGATCCGAAAACAGGTAACGATTTCATCGCGATATTAAACTCGCGGTGCAGGAAACAACAGAGACTAAATGGAAGCAACTCGGATCCTCCAGGTCTGATTAAGTCATCAGTAAACAAGAAGTAGAGGGAACTGATAAAGGATGGGAAATCATTAATAAAAACTGGGAATAATAATGGACCGATAATGAAGAATTCCGAAAAGCGTACAGAAAGAGGAAGAGGTGGCGGAATGCACAGTTACAGCGCAGATTCAACTAGAAACATAGGACGAAAACCAAAACAAAAGGACACCAGACATCCTATAACCTCCAATCTATGGAAGGAGAGTTCTGTGATCGACAGAATCAAAAGCTTTTGAAAAGTCTGTGTATACTACATCCACATGTTTCTATAGGCCTAAAACTAGTTGGGAAGGAGCTGGAAAAGAAGCTGAGTACAGCCCCGGATCTAGGGGGGAGCCCGTGCTCCGGGCGAAGAATTCAGAGGGCGGCAAATTCAAGCTTGGCAGATGAATACACTCCTCAACATTATCGCAACTTTGCGATGACAGACGCGCAGTATAGTAAAATAATAAATAAATAAAAGTAACAATTGTTTATTTCGGACAACTAAAGGATCCACAGTGTGTCAGTAAGGCTTATAGTAGGTTATTATAAATATAAACTCAAAACGCTTTGAATATAAACATAAAAGACACAGATAAGTTCACTTCCCTGCGCCGGGGCGATTAAGGAAACGAGCTAGTCTCCGTGCAAGGCACCTCCGTAGTGGTGAAGTGAACCTATCAGCTTTAGTCTTTAGGTTTCTATTGGGTTTAGGTTTCTTTAGGTTTCTATTCTGGTACTCCACAAACATCCCTGACGCACTACAGAAGCAGGCCAGCCCATCATCATCCTGAAGATATTATTATATTGGGTGCCGAAGTTATCCAGCGATCTTTTCGCATATCCGACTCACAAGCTCTTTGTGTAAAAGTTCAGGCAATATCCCTGGAAAAACTTTACCTTAACCTTAACTCGTAAAACAGGAAAATCTGCAAGCCATCATATTACATCTGACTGCCAAAGCCCTTCACTTCCTTTCAATATCAGCATCATTTTTAAGGTCGTGTGCAATGATATACCCTATAGTACTTTAAGCACATAAATAATTCCCCTCGGGGCACATTGGCATAGATAGGACAACAATCGCGCACGCCTGGTGCCCACGAGACACGCGGCGGTTGGTTCAGTGGAAGCAAGTGGAACGCACTCACATTGGAGGGCGATTAGCATCCTTGCAAAAGGGATGCAGCTATATTTAGACAGATCCTGCGTATTGTTATGGATGTTATATTGTATCTATAAAAAACTGTGTTTCTTTTCGAGGGTCCAACAAAACCCCTATTGACCTCATCACACAATATCCTCAGCCTGGTCAAGGGAGCTTCTTCAATTTAATTTTCTTGCTCTCCAAACATGATTCAACCCTTAAGTTTCAATTAGAACACTTAAAAAAGGGGCAACAAATCATATTTATCAAAGAAAATACAAATGGATGGCCTGATGAAAACATTGTAAGAAATGAGAGAAAATTCAGTTGAATATTGGATTGAAGAAGCTATTCTGCCAAATAAACTAATTCTGAGGTGCAAAAAACAATTTGATGAGATGTGTGATGACGAACCACGAAGACTTCAACATTTTCAACTTTTTGCTAAAGCAACAATGATGGTATTTGATTGAATCTAATCAGAAATTAAAAAGAGAATTGATAGTGCTACCACGATGAATTTGAATTTTGCATTTTTCAATGGCACTGAAGTCTTGAATACATAAACTGAAGAGCTACAGAAGCATGGAGCAGATCTGGGACGATAATATGAGCCAGATTTAAACACAGTTGAATTCTACCAGAAACTCTACGTTTTTAAAGCGCAAACTCTACTTTTATTTGGAGATATAAAAAATGCTAGGGCTTTCAAGCTCTTGCAGCAGACCTGTACGCATGGTTTGCGGGATTCCTTTCCTAATATTTGTATTGCTCTGCGAGCTTAGGCCAATGACAGACAGTTCGGTTTCACCGAAGCTTTTAACGCTTCGGTTTGGCGCGTCGGCTGACACACACAGCGGTTTTCAGAAGCGTTTATCGAGTCGGTTCAGTTACAAATTATGTCGGAGTATCATATAGATGCATATAGATGCTTATATACATATATATGTAAGTATATATATGCATATGAATTTTGGGCAAAGTAATTCTAATACTAATTTTCTTTGAAAGTCTCCAATTGCCTACTTTTAGAAACCAAGTGCCCAAAAATGTTTCATTTTCCAATACTGTATCCTAAAAATTCTTCAAAAATCTGTTTTCTTATCAGATTTTCCTTCCCCTATCCCATGCATTCATCAATGCATACAGAAAATTTCAGCTCGATCGGACTACGCAGCAATAAGCATATCGAAAAACGCTCGAAAACCGAGTCGGTGGGTCATTTCTCTCATCTACCGACTCGGTTCCGAAACCGAGAGGCGGTTCGCACCGCGGTGTGTGTCATCACAATGCTAAAGTAATGCACGACTATACCGACTCGGTTTTCCTCTCGGGAAACGCCTCGCAAAAACCGCTGTGTTTGTCATTGGCCTTACTCTACGCTTCCCACTAAATCCGTAAGCTGCGAGGGAAGTTTTAGCAAACTTAAACTATCGTATATGAGCCAGGAACGTTTATCGAGTATCGCAATAGAAAATTGAACTGCTCATGAGATTAATTATGACAAGGCCATAGATTTGTTTGCAGAACAAAAGGCTCGAAGAGTAAAATTGTAATTTCAATGTGCAACACGCAGAACACAGATATTTAGGGAAATGAAATAAACGTATACATATACGAAATTTAGTGAAGCAATTTTACTACAAAGGTAGAATTACTACCTCAGATTATCCCTTTGGTGTCTCCGATACCTAAGGTCTACGAGCTTTTGGTTATAACATGTAAAATGGCCTATTATATCTATCTTCCTGTTCGCGGAGTAAAAGTCTGTCGGATTTGCCCATAGTGCCCATAGTTTTCCTTCACTACTACTAACGCTCTAATTCAGGCCAATTGCTTCACTTCTCACTGCTGTTTTCATCTCCTTATATCTCTCTCTTCTGAGGTGCAACATAAAAATTACTTGTAATCTCACGTTTTATTTCAGACCTCAGAACATAGAGATCTAAGGAAATGAAACAAGCGTATACATATACGAAATTTAGTGAAGCAATTTTACTACAAAGGTAGAATTACTCCCTCAGATATTCCCCTTGGTTTCCCCGATACCTGGAGCTTTTGTTGTTGCTGAGTTACTAATAGTCAATTTCGCGTGCACATGGCCAACTATTTTTCTCTATCTATCTCACTCTATCTTTCTGTTAGCGGAGTAAGTGAATGTCAAATTCCCTTACTACTACTAACGCTCAGCCTAGGCAAATTGCTTCACTTTTCACTGCCATTTTCATTTCCTTATATCTCTCTCTTCTGAGTTTCAGACCCTATTCTTTCCTATCCTAATTAAAATATACTTATGTCCGACACGTGCATGAATTTTTGGAAAAAATACAGGCTTAACAGATAAAGAGCAGCGCTAGATCGGTCGTTGTAACGGCATTTGGGGAAGGTCTATGTCCATCAGTGGGCTGAAACGATGATGATGATAAAGATAAAACTATTAGTGGCTGGGGCGGTATTTATCAGTTTCTGCCCCGCCTCGAAAAAATTCAAGATCCGGGGCTGGCTGAGGAACACACAAGAACAATGAAAGTGACTTGGCCAATAGGTTACCGTCAGGATCAGAACTGCTATTGATTTTAAGACACTCGAGTAAAGATTGAATTTCTAGAGGATTGGTGTAAATGAAAAGAGAGATGATGAAATAACATGGATAACTCCACAAGGTGAGATTGAATTCTGTTGGGAAATGAAGAAGGAAAAGCATTTTACAATAAGGTTACAAATTGATCGTGGATTAGAAGCGGTAGTATGAACCAACCGCGTCTATTACTGGACTTGTATAATTCATGTCTATTCGCGAGGGTCTTCCCGTCGCGGTGAAAGTAGCTCGACTGTTACTTGTTAACAAGAGGAAGGGTAACCTGAGCAATCCATCAGCATAACGCCCTGCGGGGAAGCTTTTCGAGGGTTTGCTCAAGCCAAGGCTGCTGTCATCAGTGAGATCTGCTGGAGATCTCTCTGCCAGGCAGCACGGCTTCCGAAAAGGCCATTCAACAATCGATGCCATCTCAGAGGTTGTTGGGGCTGTAGCAAGAGCGGAAGAGGCATGCCATCAACCCAGACCGGTCGTCCTGCTGGTAACGCTGAACGTACAAAATGCCTTTAACTCGGGGAGGTGGACAGACATCCTGCGGGCCCTTGAGCAGACGTTCCGTATCCCTGACTACTTGCTAGCCATGATGCGGGACTACCTCAGGGATCGCTGGTTGCTCTATGACACCGATGAAGGAGTAAAAAGGAGGCCTGTCACTTCAGGTGCGGCACAGGGGTCGATCTTAGGACCTGACCTCTGGAACATCATGCACGATGATCTGCTGCGCCTGGAAATGCCTGCGGATGTGTTTCTGGTAGGTTACGCTGATGACGTCGCAGCGGTAATCACTTCTAGATCTGCCGAATTCACTCAATTCAGACTTAACCAAGTCATGAGGAGGGTGGATCGATGGATGACCAAACACGGCCTCCAGCTGGCAATCTCTAAAACAGAGATTGTTATCCTGACGAAGCGGAGGATACCAACTGTCATACCCATGACAGTTGGCTCTGTTGAGGTCCAGACCAGCAAGTCGGTCAGGTATCTGGGAGTGACCCTGGACACCAAGCTGACGTATTGGGATCATATCCGCAGGGCATGTGACAGAGCTCTAGTAGTCGTCACCTCGCTGAGTAGGCTAATGGCCAACGTCGGTGGACCCAGTGAGACGCGGCGGAGGCTGCTGATGGTAACGACCGATTCCATCTTGCTATTTGGAGCTGAAATCTGGGGAGATGCGCTCTGAACTGAGAAGTTTCGGAAGCGCATTGCCAGTGTCCAGCGCAGGGGTGCCCTGCGTATCGCCTGTAGCTACAGCACAGTCTCAGAAGAGACTGTGATGGTGGTATCGGGAGTAATCCCGATCGATCTACTAGCGCGAGAACGCAAAGAAGGGTATCTCCCTCGCTCAGAGCTGGGTAGAACTGAGGCTATGCCGCACGCGCGTTCGCTTACTCTCCAACTTTGGCAACAACGTTGGAGTTTAAGTGCTAAAGGACGCTGGATGGCTAAGCTAATTGGTCTCATTGAGAATTGGCTTAACCGGAGTCACGGAGAGGTTAACTTTTACCTTTGTCAATTCTTGACAGGGCACGGTTACTTCAGGGAATACCTGAACAGAATGGGTAAGGTGGTCACATCGTACTGCCGGTACTGTGTGACTGAGCTCGATGATGCTCAGCACACATTCTTTATGTGCAGTCGCTTCGTAAGTTTGAGGCGCACAATTGAGTCCACGATTGGCCTGGCAACGCCTGAGACGATCGTGGAAGCAATGCTGCGAAACGAGGAGAACTGGCGCGCAATCTCAACATATGTTGAGAAAGTGCTGCGCATAAAGCGGGAGGAGGGTTGCCTTACCGACCCAGGAACTGTGGTAGTTTCTGAAGTCCGTGGTTACCGATGCGTGAGTCAGCACGACCGGGTCGAAGCAGTGCTTAGGCGGGTCCCGACTCGGAACTCCGTGGGCTTGTAGATGGTCAATTTTTTTAGTGAGTCAAACCTCACATACCCCGAGGAGATAGGTCACCCGGGGATCTGGTAAGCAGATGTTTTTTTTGCCATCTGCACTAGGGGGGGGGGAGGGGGGGGGGGTGTTAATGAACATGAAATCGACGAAACCATGGGAATTTTCCAGGGAATGGAAAATGAACCAGAAGGGTTTTTGGTTATTAGGCTAGGACTCGCTGCTTGCAATGTAATCGCGCTTAGGTTGATTGACGACAATTTGGGCAGCAGAACGAGCCTCGAAAATTGCATCCCATGCAGTGAGGATGGAGGTGACATCACGACAGAACCAAGGAGCGTAATTCGGTCTGCGAAAACGGCCGGAATGAGTGGTTGCGGAATATTAGGTTGGAGAGAAAGCTATGATATTTAAGGACTAGTTCATCATCATGTCGATATTTAGCAAATTTCAAAGAAGAACCAATTGAAATACAAATTGAATCCAATAAGACTTATGCACTAGTTGAATAACGACAAAAACGACAAAAAATATTCCACGTCCCAAAGAATGACATGTATATAGAGAACAGAAGATTAATTTAGAACTCTCTGATTCATATTGTAAAATTGAAATTTGAAAACTTCACGAAAAGAATAATGTTTTTCTCATTTCACAGTAACAGTGAATAAATGATACGCAATCAATTATCGCAGTGTATGGATTTGTTTGGCATGATCTGGTATCATCATACTATTTATTAGATAAAAAAACTGGCCTCGAAAAATTAAACGACATTTCTTTTGGTTACGCAAAAAGATATGAGTGAAAACAATGACTTTTGTTCTATCTATCTGAAAATTAATCATGACCATTTCCATTTCGCCTTAATGCTAGCCTAATTTCGAATCTAAGAGTTTGCCCTTAAGATATCATGTTATCATGTTGGAATTGTAACATTAAATTTGATACCAATCAACTAGAAAAATACTGAGTAGCCGAAATCACGTAGTTGTATCCAAACAGTGATTTATTGATTGCAATGTGTCTGTGTCATGTGGGCTTTGAGACACACTAGCCATGAAGCTGACTGAAACGTATATAAATCTCATCCTGGGTGGCATGATGACGAGTCAAGTGCATTGGCAACAACCAGAAAAGATACAAAAGTATCTTGGATTGATTGAGTGGATGGATGGATGGATGATGATGATGGTCAATAGATGGCTGGCCGTGGGTTTCCACATTTCACTTTCGATCGGTTAGAAGAGAGTGAAAGCAACACTATCTCCAAATAGTACTTCGAAAAATATCTTAGTGTTTTGCTATCCGGCAGTTATCGAACGTCGTTTCCTACTATTTCAGGCTGTTGTTAATAGATAATTTCATGAATTAGTTCCAAGTAAGCTTCGAATCTCTCTATCTGGATGTTGACTTTTGGCCACCGTGTTCGGAGACATTGTTTTTGGAATATAGTCATAAATCAAAATTTAGTCAATATGTCAAGTGCATACGTAACAATGAGATAATCTTTTTCGGCAACAAATGGTCAGTCAATCTATGGTCAATCTGAGATTTGTGATAGATTTGTAATAGATTATTTAAATATTGCGAAACATGTTGATATGCCTCTCTATTTTTATTAGATTTTATTCTATTTCGAAGTTAGAAGTGAAACTTAGGAACTTTTTTGATTGTTTTCCCCCCTTATAATCTCAAATCTTTTGCCTTCGTATGCTTTCAAAACTCAAAATACCTTTATCGTTTAGTTTCGATCGGATTAAAAATGATTGATTGCCTGCATCGAAAATGCAACAAGAAATACTTTGCTGTTGTGACATAGTTATTATTTTTCACATCACAAGTCTTTCGATTCGACGTAAAAAAGGTGAAAAATTTACATACATGTCTGCTGATCGAAGGTTAAGCTTGATATGTACACACTTCTCAATGGCTTCATAGTTTAGTGTAAAAGATATTTCAATGATTCCTTTCATCCTTTTAACATCCCGAATCTGAATCTCTGAATTTATGGTTTGTAGACTTTTGTTGTGACCTTTCCCTTTTGAGATATGTCGCAAAGGTATTTAACATAGGGTTTATCTATATCTTTTTCATAAATTTCACGAATTTCTTCGAGTTTTGTACATATATAGAATCGTATGAGTGATATTAGAGTAAAATTTTGGTTTGAGGGTTCATTCTAATTTGCAGCTTAAAAAAACGTTTTTTTTTCTTTTTGCATTTTCTGTAAGTGTATAGTCTCAAAAGTGCTGTGTTAAATTTTCGTTGAGAAATTCCAGGTATTTTAGGTTATATTTAGTTCGAAATGCAGATAGTCGCTGCGTTTATTTTGGCCCTTACCACGTACATGTGAAGCTAGTTTTAGCGTGTGTTGTATATTTGTACGATAAATTTTGAGTTAAAGGCTGTCACATATTGATATGAATACACCTACTAGGGTACATACTGAACCTACTAGGGCTAGCGTATGCGTTATTTTAATTGTTGGAGCTGTTTAGTTTGTTTTCGTATATTGGTGAAATTAGATCGTGCAAAATGGATCAAAAATTCAGCAAAACAAACTTCAGACGACGAGGTCAATCTGGGAAAAAAAGGAAATTCCGCGGTAATCGAAACTTAAGAAACTTATTTGACGGTGTCCGGTGATGGATCATGGGCAAAACGAGGTTATACTTCTCTTTTGGGTGTTGTAACGTTGATTGGAAAGTATAGTAATAAAATTGTTGACATAATTGTGAAGTGCAGTACATGTAACGCGTTTGAAGGCTGGAAACATAACGAAGACACTGTTGAGTATAACACATGGTACGAGAACCATAAAGATTAGTGTACCGCAAATCATTCCGGCAGCGCTGGAAAAAGGAAGTTGACGGTGTGGTTGAAATGTTTCAACGGTCTGCCGAACTACACGGAGTAAAATATGCCAATTATATCGGTGATGGCGATTCAATGACATTTGAGACTTCAAAAGATATTAAACCATATGGTGATGATTTGGTTGTTAAAAAAAAAAGAATGTGTGCTACATATAAAAAAAACGAATGAGCTACAGAAAAGAGCTACAGAAGTAAAAAGACAGTTCGCGCAACTACGGAAAATAATGAGGCAAAGTGCAGACACTGAAACATCGCAGGCTGCAAAAAAGCGCAAAACTTGTGCAAATCACAAATATATTGATAGCTGATCTGTCAATTTATTATGGACTGGCAATACGTCGAAACCCCAATTCAATGGAGGATATGAAAAAATGCGATTTGCGTAAAATTTTTTCATAAAATATCTACAAATGAGCAGCCGCAACACGAATATTGTCCACCAGGTCCAGAGTCGTGGTGTAAATGGCAGCAGGCTCAAGCTACTGGGCAAGATTACCAGCATCCACCCCCATTAGATAAAGATGTTCAAGATATTTTGAAGCCCATTTATGAAAATTTAACTGGCGATGATCTCCTTGAGAGATGTCTAGGTGCAAACACACAGAATAATAATGAAAGCTTCAATAAGTGTATATGGCTCCTAAACATATATTTTGTGGGAAAAAAGTACTCGAAATTTGCACCTACTGTGCCGCATGCACTTTTAACGAAGGATTTCAGCCTCTTCTAAAAATTATGGAGGTCGTCGGGATCACCATTGGTCCAAAAGGAGAGGAATTAGCGCGCAAAAAGGATGCAGTGCGAATTAATTATGCCAAACGCATGGCTTCTCGCGAGACAAAAGAGGCCAGGACGGCTTGAAGAATGGAAAAAGTAGCTGAAAACGAAAATTTTGAGGAAGCTGAGGGAATCCTGTATGCAGCTGGTATCACTGGTTAAGCGTAAGTATGCATTTAATATAGACATTTTGTTCATAAAACTTTAAACGCGTTTTTCTTAAAACCATGTTTTTCTAATCGGCGGGATTGATTTAGAAAAAAACTAACCAACAAATTTCTCTGAAATTTTAATACATTATTTTAAATATTAGTGGCTATCGTTGGTACTACAATTATAATTTTATCGTAAAAACTTAGTATATTTTATAACCGAAAATTCCAAAAAGAAGCTGTAATTTCCACATTTTAATTTTCAAACTAATATAACTTAGTTAATTTTTTCTTTAACAGGTTAATTTTTAGTACCTGCGATAGCGACATGGCTGCTAAATAATAAAACAGTTTTTTTTTCATACCAGGTAAATACTTTGGGCCGAATCACTCCCGCCATCGACATACATATATCCCTTCGTCGACAATTTTTGAGAGTTCAACAAAACAAATAAATAGATAATATGTACTGTTTTGAAATGCTAAAGACAGTATCTTTAATATAAAAAGAGAATGAAGTTAATAACCATTGTAGTTTTTGAGAAAAAAATATTCTAAAAATGGTATTTTTCTTCTCTCGAAAGTAGAATGAACCCTTAAGGCTGAAATTTAAATCAGTCTCTCCTTGTTGAAAAAAACTAACTTTGATACTATACTTAAAATACAGTCAGGTTAATTTTTAGTTGATAATCCTTGAATTTGCTATTGAAAACTTTTTGACAAATAAAAACAAGAATAGGTTCTGTCGTTTCGATGCTGACCAGTTCGAAAACACATTTTTTGTATAAATGAAAAAGATATGAGAAGGGATGGATAACATTTGTGAAACTTTACATTTTATGCTTGTCGTTGTTGAGGCCAAATGAACTTAGAAGATATTTGGAGGAAATATTCTTTGAAAATTAAATTTATTGTGAGAAGATTAGACTTGAGTTTGCTAGAAGTAAGGTTCAGAGATATTATCTTCAACGACGGCTATTCACACCTTTCTCTTCTCCCCACCATATATTTGCCAAAACTATGTAATAAGTGAAGCAACATTATTCATTTGTATAGAGCCGGTTGACTTAGAATAAATTCCCTTACACATTTAATAAAAATGTCCAGATTTTTATGACTTCCTTAGCAGTAGACACGTATTTTCTGCTTGTTGCTTGACGAAGAAATCATTTTTTTCCACTTATTCTGAAGACCGATCAGTGGCGTGTGCAGGTGGGGGCAAAAACAGGCAATTGCTCTTATTATTGTACAACAACTCCTGAAAAAATTTGATACCACTTTATGTTTTTTTTATTAAATTTTACCCCGTAATTTACTTATCCTGCACTCTTGCACTCATTCGCTGAAAATTAAGAATATTGCGTGTCAAATTTTGGTGCTTGCCGCCCTCAGTTTCAAAGTCCTATATATTGAGAGACATAATTACAGGAAATTAACTGCTGATAATTTTTTTTGAAGCATAGAGTCTGCGCTGTTATTATAATTTTCAATTTTTCATCTGTTCAGTATGCATTTTGTCCGATTTGTTTTCTTCCTTCTTCTCTCTCTCTCTCTCTATTTATGTCTCGAAATGTGCGGAATAATTCCTAGATTATCATACACATCTTCAATTTTCAAAATCATAATAGTGCATTTGTGTTCAAAGTTAACATCTACAATGTTAAATGTTGGTTGTTTGTGTAGTGTAGTCGTAACGATATGTAAGTAATGTGTGTTTTTAGACTATTTTAGTTGTAAGGTGTTTTTGCAGCTGCCATAGTTTTTTTTTTTTAAATATTTATATAGAATTCAATATTTATGAATGATTGAAACATTGTTCTAAGTCTTTTAGATGACTATTTAATTATTACTATTATTTTTTGTTCAGCAATCAAACAAATAATATCAGGATTGAAATAAAAGAGTTAAAAAAAAAACAATACCACACAATTATGTAGGATATGAGTGAGAGTGCTCACAGAAATCAAATATCTTTTAGTTGTTTGTTTGGTTTTTTACAATTATTTTTCGCACCTTGTTTATACCAGTTTATGAAATGTTATGTTAGATTTAAAATTGTATAAAAATTTTAATAGGTTTTATTTTCAGGTAATCAATTTTCCACTACTAATTTCAATCTTGATGTTTTGAATATATCTATCTGCATTCAAATGACTATAAAATAGTATAAAAGTCGACAGTGAAAATTCCAAGAATTACATATATTGATATGGTTACCTGCTGGATAGTATCTGATACGACATAGTTTTATTTGTTTTTGATATGTTCGTAGGCATTTAACTATACAATGTGATACGCATCAGGCGGTTATTGAAAATGCTCATAATATTTTTTATTTACCTTTGTTTTATGATATGTACCGAAATATGACAGATTTAAAATATAGAATCGTTCGGATAACTGTAACTAATTCTTAATGATATGACCGAATTCTTCGTCTAGTACTCAACTTACCATTGGAATAAATTTTTATAGAACATTCTGCTGTCATTATTGATCAAATGTTTGTCTTTTGATACGAGTTCTCTTTTCCAAAGCTGGATAGGACCAATGAATGTTGGTAACAGCTATAATCACTTGAATGCAGTTGAAAATATTATTATAACTTTATAGCTTTTTTTTCATGTAAAAATTATTGTCGTAGGTATATTAATATTTTAAATATGTTCATTTATGATTAGATATATCTTCATATATTTTTTCTCATATTTATATATATATATATATATATATATATATATATATATATATATATATATATATATATATATATATATATATATATATATATTTAAATTTGTATAAGAATCGCATTAATGCTACATATTTATTGTCATTATTTACTTTTTTTCTGAATTTTCGATCAACTCAGCGCCGGATTAAGCTTTATAGGGGCCCGGGGCTAAACAACGAAGGGGCCCTCTTAAGGGCAAAGAAAATCCCAACTTTTGCGAAAAGAGAATAAAATCCGAATTATTCAATGTTAAACATTTTTATTTTGACAAGTAAACATTTTCATTTTTACAGGTAATTACAATATACATTATAATTAAAAACATTTCTTTCTCGCCTTCTTTGCTGCATATTCCGCTATTACATCATCAAAGTCAAGCGATCTCAGCAGCTCTTTTTCAATATTCAATCTTGCTAAAGAGGACAGTCTTTCGTTCAGCATTGTCGATCTAAACATATTTTTTATTCTTTTTAACGTAGAAAATGACCTTTCTGTCTCGCAATTAGCTATTGGAATAGTGACTAGAATTCTGTAGGCAATATACGTATTAGGGAATACTGAGATCATGTCATTAGCGACTATCCAATTCATTACTTTCACAGGGTTCAGTAGTTCGTCCATTGCTTTATCAGATTCTTTTGAACGGTTCGAAAAGAAACCTCTCTCTTGCAATTTCAAAAGAGGAATGAATTGCTTCAACTCGAGAAAAAAACTGTTGTCAGTTTTTGAGAGAAATGCTTTCGTTTTAACTTATATGTGATGTATTACATTTTCAGAAACCTTGCTTTAGAATATTATGGATTATGAATTCTCAAGCGAATGATTTCCAAATGCATTTTCTCAGCGGATATGTGTAGCTAGAACTAAACAATATTTTTCTATTTTTTACAAAAATATATTGACTTTTTGTAAAATAATTTTTCTCTCTGACGGATACTGTAACTAAATTCTTTTCAAATAACAAAAATCAAATCCGCAGTATGAATACCTAAAAAATTGAGTCAACAAATTGAAAAAAACAATTTTTCTACGTTTGATATAATGTTTTTTGTTATATTATTCGTAATTTTTATTCTTATTTTTCGAGAGTAAGGGGCCCCCAGGATCCCAGGGGCCCGGGGCTGCAGCCCCTGCTAGCCCTATGGTAAATCCGGCGCTGGATCAACTTGTCATTATCTTTTAGCTAGTGCACTTGTCAATGAGCTCGTTAATTTTGATGAATTTTCACCCGACGATAGCCCAATCTGTTGTAACACACTATCTTTTGAATTGTCATTTTTTTTTAAGAAAATTGTTCAAAAAAGTGGTAGCTATTATCAAGTAGCAAAGGTATCAACACTAAAGAGAATCAGAGTAGCATGAACAAAGGAATGTGTCGGCACTTTCCTACATTCTGATTGTGTAAAATTACAAAAAAAAAAAAAACTGAAAGAACAAATTAAAAGATCCGAAACTCTACTCTGCTTTTTTGTTTAAATGAAAGTAATATATTTTCAGATCTAATTGACATGGGTGGTATAAAAACCTAAAGTCACTTTTAGTTTAATCATTTTACTTGCTCTTATCACTTCATGTTGTTTTTGTTGATATTATTTTCGAAAAATAACATTATGCCGCTAAAACCCTAGCCTAATACATTCCTGTCCATAAATTGATAGCTCATGCTTCAAAATGTGTAAAATGCGTATTGAAACACATTTCAGACAGTTTTATTTGCAAACATCCTATCTTGTTGAATGGAGAAAATTACGACAACCAATTTACGACAACCCTACAAATTTCATACGAACCGTCATTTTGTATGGTCAGGTGATTATACACTTTCAATTTTGAAGCGTAAAACATTTTCACCTTTTTAAATCATATCGGTTGATCGTTAGAAAATGTTGCAAGAAAATATTCTTGATGATTTGTATTGAATTTGTCTGAATGTAGCTTGTAGAAATAAGCTGATTTGCAATACCATATTATTGTAAGCTGAAGTTCGAACACTCCTAGGACGCGAAGTTTTTTCTTCTAAATTACAGTCGATGGTGTAGTGGTAAAAGCATGTCTAAACTTTAATGGCACAAAATAGCCTACACAAAATACCAGAAAAATCAATTGATCTGATTAAATAATTCATGCTATAACCATTGCTACTTGATTCGGCAGTTTGACTTTTAGAAATTGATTGTTTAAGAGCTCTCTGATTTCTTTGGTTTTTCATATAAAAAAACTGATTCTCAATCATTGTGTTTTATGTTTATAAAAAACAAATTGTGTCGTAGTTATCTCAGTTTAATTTATCAATATAATATACAGATTACCGCATCCTCGGAAAAGTTGACGACGACGACACAATTCCCATAAAAATAATTGAATTTACTAACTTCTATAAAACACCACTCTCTTTTTGGATGGCTTTGAGTTATCTGAGAAGCCTTTCACTCTACATATAGCTATTTTTTGTTTTGTTTTGTTTTATAGTACAACAATAACTGGACGTAGCTTATATGCCAAAAAACCCAATTTACTGATTTTCTATGATTCCAATTCAAAAGTTTTCATTTCTTTTCGTTTTTTTGAATGCATGTTTCTTTTTGTTCTCTGTGATCGGTTTTCTTCTGAAAATATTGAACTAATAAAAAAGATTCAAAGCATGATCATCCTGATCTTGAGATAGATTAGGTTGATCATAGTATGATTGCATAATGTCACCAAAATTTAATTGTTTACTATGACGTAATAGTGATCGTAAGTCAGCATTAATCGACGATGGTGAATATCGCTATCATATGAAATGGTGAATATCGCTATCATCGCTATCATATGAAATGTCATCTCTACTCTCGTCTATGTCTTTTCTCAAATCACGCTGATAGTATTCGCCAGGTACTGGTTGTGGTGCTATTGCCTAAATATTATTTTAAAGTTTTTAAAAAAAATATATGTAGGAAACTATTTACTTATTTTATTGAATTTAAAATGGGAAATATATTTTTTTTATAGAGATAGATTATGTCTTTTGACAAGCAAAACTTCGGTGTAAAAGCTTAAGATTCTAATTAATTGTAAGTGTTAATAAACATCAACAAATTCCATCGTCTGACGGAGGGCTATCCGACACCACTAGACATCAGCAGATCATCTACATAGAATGTACATGCAAGTCGTGGATACAGTCAACTCATAGTTACATTCAAGTCATATTTCCTGCAAATACGGAATGTTCATGGGAACGAAATCATATTAGTCAAAACAAACTGCTGACTGTATCTACGACTTGCATGTGGATTCGTGCGACGCTGCCTCAGCAACATTATAATTTTGCATATGACTTGCAATTTTGTATATAAGAATGTTGGAATAAGAAAATATATCAGTTTTTCTTTCATTCTGTGTTCAGCATTCGAATGAGTAAGACGGTTGCTGAGAGCAGTGAGTATTTGGGATATTCAGACTGGTTTCTGATTTGTAATGGTATTTTATAGTTGTTTCAAATCGTGAAATACTGTTCGGCGAATATTTTAAATATTTTTATTTGATTCAATTTTGTTCGGATTATTATAGTTATTCTATAAGTAAACTGAATAAAAAGAGGTTAATTTTACCTTATGGCGAGCGATATGCAATTTGATTGCATCGTTTCGCGAGGGAATGACGAGAAGACAACACATGAAAATATCCTCATCGCGTATAACAAACTCCATCAAGCTATGATGGAAAAATTTAATTATCCGGTTGAGGATATTAGCCGTGCACACAAAGACTGCGCAAATACCCTTGGGTGTACAACCGTCGAATCAAGCGGAAAAAGGAAGAAACCATGCAAAATCAAAATGGTTACCGAGCCCGAAGCATCATGCAGCAAAATGAATCGTTATGAGGTTCTATCAATGGACGAGGATGATGACGAGGAACGAACGAGTGAACCAATGGAGGAAGCAGAGAAGGATACAACGATTTTCGGAAAACCCGGAACGGCCAAGAAAAACAAAACTCCGATAGTGTGCGAAAACCTTAACGTGAGGAACTTCAAGCAGAGCATCAGAGAGAAGGTAGGAGAGCTGGAAATCTCCAATCGTGGTAGGAAAACGATTATTAAAACAACGGAGCCAAAGAAAATATTCGAGCAGCTAAAGAAGGATGGTGCTGAATGTTTCACGTATACACCACGAGACGAGAAAACGAAATCAGCTATTCTGCGAGGCGTTCATCATTCGTTCTCCGCGGAAGAAGTTAAGGCAGCCCTGGAGTTAGCGCTCCCAGGCACTAGCTTGTCACCGTACGGCCTCCGCCGCTACGAAATCAGACCCTGCCTTCTGTCCCGGAAGGTCAGGGCGGCAGCCTCGGGTGGCTGGCTCACTTACCGAGAAAGGGGGTGAGTCCGGGCGCCACTCGTTTCTAGCCCTCGACTGCCTCTATTATCCGCGCCACGAAACGAGAAGTCGGCCGGATGGTCTGTATTATCTCGATAGATCCTTTCACTAGAGTAAACACCGCGTTACACCAATTTACAGAGATTTTATTATTATAATTCAAATTCAAAATCTGCCAGATCCTAATTCACTATTTTACCGAAACCTACGCGGCGCCGCGAATCAAACAAAATTATACTCATCTATAATTTACATATCCAAACCTAAATCTTATCTTAAGCTAAATATCTTGCCACGTACCTTCGCCGTTCGTTCGGAATCTGTATCTATGCGCTGGGTCGTTCCGCAACAATGTAACCGTCGCACAGTGGTCTATTTCACGAAAAAGGTGAACTTTATTCATGGGAACCACTAGATGCATGAAATTGAGTGTTTCTTGGGTTTTGAAACATGGGGAATCCATTTTTGGGGTTGTGTTGGCTCCAACTTTTAGCAAAAAGTTTCCAAAAAGGGTCAAAATTTGGAAAATTTCACTTTGAGGGAAACATTTTTTTTTATTAATAAACGAGTGTGACTTATCATTTCCATAGTATTTTTGCTGGCTGAACACAAAACCGCTGTCCAAATTCTCCTATCGTGCCTCAATGTTGAGGAAAATATCATTTTTAGAATGTATCATTGCTGACGCAATGTTTATCAATATTGTGACGTGATAGCCAAATTTTGGATCACATTCGTGACAGAAATCCTCACTTTTTTTGCACTTCACTTTCATCATTATATCATGCAACATTCGCCGCGTTACTTTATAACTGGCCATTTTTTGAGGTAACAGAGTAAGCCGAAAAGAACAAGACAAACCAAAAGGAAACTTAACTTTGCAATGGCCGTTTTTTTTAACTTGTGCAAAATTACATGAGATACCAAACGAAAGAGCTGAATATAAGAGTGGTACCAAAACTATCGCAGGCAACTCCTATTTATCTCCTTCTATATGCAATATTAGATCGCACGAATTTTGTATGTCATACGATTTTATGAGTTTTTTGTCTCAAATTGACCCAAAAGGTTTTAACAAAACTCAGACTTTCTTCTAACTTAATTGTATTTCTTGTGTTTTCTAAATGATATAAATCAAAAAATTGACCTGCCAAATAAGTGCAAATAGACTTAAATACTATTTTTTGTAGGTGGGTATTTTCTCAAACTGTTCCCAACTGCTGCCGAAATGACAGTCATAAAACAGTGACAGTGATCATAAAACGCCCTATCCGACTTTTTTCATTTTTGAGTTAACATCGAAAAACCTATCTTTTGTGGAAGTACCTTCAAACCAATAGTGAAAGTAGTGAAAAAGGCCTATCTACAGCATATAGCAAAAAACATTGAATTTACAAATATTATCATTCACCCATGCATGCATATTTACAATTTTAGCAATAAATACCTAGCACGAAATTGTTTTGTACAGGTAAAATAATATTTTCGATAATGTTGCTTTGCATATAATTTCGATACTAAGCATATACATACCTGAATTACTCTATGATCATACATGAATTATCATATGAACATATTTCATTGAATTGAATTCAGAAGCAAGTTGGGAAATTTGATGATACTAAAGTACAGGTGAATGAGTAAATAAATGTATGAACAGCCAAATAAACATACACCACTTGAAACTTTACCAATAATATAACAAGTAAGTGTATGGTTTAGAAACTATTGTTTTATTTATGAAATTCAACGTTGTGCTTATCTCAATCTCACGAGCTTCAACCTGGTACAAATGCTTGCTATTATGTGCTAGTGCAAATGATAAGGAAATACTGCAGAGCACGCGGACTGGCGCAATAAGCGCGCAAAATGTTGGATTTTATGCAAGGTCGCTGAACTTTGAAAGGAGTTTACGAGCGTAGCCGCAGCTAGCCGCAGGCAAACTAGGTTTGGATAGTTACTTTGGACTTTAATGAATACAACTAGACCTATTTCGTAGCAACTTGTTGTGACCCTCTAAACTTAAAAGGGACTAGAAGTTTTAAACACCGAATTCCTATACTATTTGCAGTATGAACACGATGAAAGGGGGGGAGGCTAAATCATCAATGTCTTTCATAGCTTAATAACGCTGTATTACTCAAAGGTATTTTGATCTTCATATTCTTAATTTAAAAAATAGGTTAAAAGACAGATGCAATTTTTGGCGTTTTTCAGCACCTGTGCTCTTACCCTTAAACTTATGAAACCCAATTACCACCTCAAATGATGGGGGCCATATAGGACAATATTACCCCCAAGTTTCAACTTCATACTTAAAAGTCCATAATTTGAATAAAGTTCACCTTTTTTGAAAATAAACGGTTCTGAAGTTCAAGTAAATAAATCAGTAAAATACCTGGGAATCACCTTCGACGAAATAGAAATAAATTTCATCTTCATGAAAAATACGCTAGTGAAAATTCACTATGCTTATCATCAACTCTATCCTCTGTTAAAAAAATCGTCCCCTCTTTCTCAAAGAACAAAGCTTCTTATGTACCGACAACTGATCAGGCCCATACTGAGCTACGGTTTCCCAATCTGGATGACAATATCTCAAAGCCATAGAGAAAAACTGGCGAAATTTGAAAGGAAAGTCCTTCGTTCTTGCACTGGAAAGTATTTTAAATCAAAAAATTGCTATTTCTCTAACACAGAGCTATATGAAGGAATTGACATGCCTCCTCATCAGAAATACCTTCTTGAATTTTCAAATTCGTAATCTCTCCGAAATCACTTTTGAGGCCACTTGCAATATCTACCCTTCACCATTCGAGGCTTACTTGAACCTAGCGTTTTTTTTATTCAAATTTTGATTTGTCATAGCTTCTGACAGAAACATTAGATCATCGTGAAATTTACAAAGCGTATTCATGCTTCCTTAAACTATAACCCCTGTAACTAAGGCAAGCACGTGAAAAAAAACCTTGAAATCATCGAGCCTCCTGAATTATATTTGCTTTTTGACCAAAAATTCAAATTATTGATAAATTTTAACCTTTGTCCACCATGTCAATTTGAAATTTTCAAAATTCCAATTTGCACAAGAACGGCAACCCATCACCAAATTACCTCTATTTTCAGCACTCGAAATTTCTGTTCACGAGAACTGACGATCGCAGAATCAGTTCATTGTGAAATTTACAGGACATGTTGGTATTAGGTTAGGTTAGTAAAGAGGGCTGCCGGGAACGCGGTTTGCATTAGGCCTCCAATTTGGGCCCATTTGCAACTCTCCACTGGCTTGTTTGAGCTGCCAAGTGACCGCTTCGCCAAACTGGATCAGCTGACAGCGTGACGGTACTGGCCACCTCTGCTAACCCTTGAAAGCGATAACAACCAAAAATCTTGAGGCGTTTATTATTTAGGGGCGGACAATCACAGAGAGTATGCTCGATGGTGTCCTCTTCCATCTCGCACCTCTTGCATAAATTGCTGGATGTCAGTCCCATTCTGTTCGCATGAGACGCGGTAAGGCAGTGCCCTGTCAGCAAGCCGACCGTGGCTCTCAAGCGGTTTCTGCTGAGCTTGAGCAGTTTCCTGCTTTTGCTTAGATCAGGTGATGGCCATAATGTCCTGGCCACCCTGCAGTCCAACCTGTTTTCCCATTCAGACTTCAGTTTGGCCCATATGGCAGCATCAAGTTTGCTTGTGGCGTCAGCGATTGACCGTGGTACAGTGTTGCAGGGGCTATTGCTAGCTCCTGAACCTTTCCTCGCCAATTCATCGGCTTTTTCGTTGCCCATGACCTCACTATGCCGTGGCACCCACATAATCCGGATGGGAATATGGCTTGCCTTTTCATTGAGAGCCACTCTGCAAGCGTTAACAGTTTTTGAAGAACATCTGTAAGACGCAAGAGCGAGAATGGCTGCTCTGCTGTCGACGCAAATCGTCATTGATCTGGTTGATATTCCGCTAATGGACTCAAATGCCATGCGCATAGCATGTAATTCAGACTGTAAGACGGTAGCATGGTCCGACAGTCTACACTACAGGTTAAGGCCCAGATCCGTAGAAAACACGCCCGAGCCAACTCCTGTGTCCGTCTTTGACCCGTCCGTGTAAATCCAGACGCCCCCATCGGTGGTAGCTTCCTTTTTCTTCCAATCTGTTCTTGTGGGTATCTTAACCTGGAAATTCCTGCTAAGATGTATTATTTTGAGCCCAAATCTTTTGCGGCATTCTGTAAGAATACCGCTGTGGCCCCACTGATCTGAATCGTTCCACACGCCAGAACTTTAAGCGAGTATCGCCGCTAAGCTTGCGCTTCCAAAGATGAATCGATCTAGGGGCATGAGTCCCAAAATCATTTCCAACCCAGCCGTTGGGTGGTTCTTAAAGCGCCCGTAATACATATGCAAACTAATCTTTGCAGTCTTGTTAGCTCCTTGATATTAGTTTTACTCTCCGCTGCCTTCCGCCACAAGATCGCTCCATACACCAA